>CABHPQ010168603.1:3064-37382 GCA_902168405.1 Peromyscus aztecus | reverse complement strand
TGCAGAAACTTTAAGTTTGTCTGTGACTATTGTTTTGAACCTTGAACAACAAAATGAGGCAATGAGTTTGGGTGTGACTAGAAGAGTCCTGGTCCTCAGTGAATGGAAAGAACCCTGCTTTGAACTTGAAGCCTGCATGAAGATCTTTAACAATGAGTGTTTCTAGTAGTTTAGAACAGGGTTGACTAACTATTGTTCAAGAGCTGAATCCAAGCACAGCCCAGGTTGAGATGGAAGCAGAGGGTGGAGGGGAGGGAATGGGAGGGAGGAAGGGAAGGGGAGGGAGGGGAAGTAGAAGGGAAAGAGGAGCAAAGGGTGGAAGGCGACCAGCCATACAAGGGCACAAGAAGCCTGGAACGCTGACTATTCGATCCTTTACAAAGTTTGTCAATGCCTCATTTTATAAGAGCCATGAGAGTAATATCGTAGAAGTTCAGGTCCTGGAGAAAGTCAGGTAACACACTGAGGAAGTGTTATCCATCTTCACAATAATGCCGCATAACAAACCATTTCAATTTTCTGTCTTAAAATACCACCACCATATTTTCCACATCTGTGGGTGAGCGAGGCTCAGCTGGAGTGGAAACACCGATCTTGACTGATTGCTTGTTCTCTGTGGGCTGATGATGGAGTCAGTTAAGACAGGCTGAGCTATCCTGGGGAAGACTGCTCTACGCCGCAGGTCTTGGGTCTCATTCTTTACGGATTGGTACCTTCCTTGGATCTGTGGGCTAGCCAAGACACGCTCTTCTCTTGACAGCAACTGAGGCCAAAAGGGTGGAAATGTGTAGCAGCCTTTAGAAGTAGACTCAGAACTCACTCACTGCCACTGTCCTGAATGTCACTGATCGAGGCAAGTCAGATGGCACAGCCCAAAGTGAAACATATCCAGAGGAGGAAAGTAGCGCTTCCTGGTCATTCAACAATCACGTGACACAGGGAGGGTAGAGAATCAGGCTCAATAATGCAAACTGAAACCGATTCAATCCTCCCTAAGCACCCACAGATGCAGTCCATCAAGGAGCTGGGAATTTCTCAGCAGAGGAGACTGACTCTGGCCCTGCCATGGAGCTCAGGTCTAACAGGATGTGGAAGAAGGTTAATATTCAGCATGACCCCCTCCTGCCCGTTTTGCTTTGCTTCACTGGGGGATGGGTGGCTAGCGCATTGGTTCCTGGAAGATGAGCCCATCAGCCATGACCAGCCTTATACCCCTGTACGCAGAACTGAGCCCTGGGTAAGGCACGTGCTCAATAGCAGATGAGTGGGTGAGCGCGCGAGGCATTTCTGTCTCTCCTTTCTGGGAAGCACTGGATCTCTGTCATGTCATCTACAGATGGGAAGGAGTGAAACGACAGAAATTCAGATCTCCCGGTGACCAGATGATGCAAAGCCGGCACGCAGAGCAAATGACGAGTGACAGTGAAACTCGGTTTCTGGAAATCCGAATCCCTGGGGCGAGAGTCCACAGATGGCACGCGCCTCCGAGGGCAAAAAAGTGGGTCATGCACCCAAATCTCTCCCCAGCCCGAAAGATGGGGGGAGCGGAGCCCCTGCAGCAGGTTAGGTGGGGAAGGACTCCAGATGGATTGGTAGATACTCCCACACTGTCAGGGCAGTACCCAGATGCCAGAACAGCAAACCAAACTCAAGAGGGAATGCCATGCACCATGAAAGCCTGACCTTCACCCCCCTGGCTAGAACAAAGGTAGCACCACACAGCAGAGGACTTGGTGGTGCTGGCTGTAAGGGAACATAGTCCCATTGCATCCTGGTACCTCAAAGCTGGGGTCCAGGTCCACCATGCTGGGTTCTACTGAGTGGCAACAACTGCTCGGCTCAGTTACAGCTGCTCATCCCAGCCCCAGCTCTGCTTCCCCATCTCAATTTCTTCATCTGTGAAATGGGTGTTAAATTTCTATACGAGGCTAGGTGAGATGGCTCGGCAGGTAAAGGCAGTTGCCACCATGCCTGACGACCTGAGTTTGCTTCCTGGGACCCACATGGTAGAAGGAGAGATGTTTGCTACAAGCTGTCCCGTTGAGCTCCACATGCACCAGCAGCCTCACACTCTCACCCCTCTCTCTCCCTCCCTCTCCTTCTCTGTCTCTCTCTCTCTCTCACACACACACAATAAATAAATAACTATAATAAAAAATCTAAAGCTATCAGACCCACTTAATTCACAGAATTTTGTGTGAGAATTGAAAAAAAAATTGATAAGTGTAAAAGATAAATGAGAAACCGGCCACTCTTATCCAAACTAAGGCCAGCTCAGGTAAGATGTGCAAGAGTTGGTCTTGAGCAAGCCAATGATGCTCCGAGCTTGGGGAAGAGATGGAAAACATTAGAGTAAAGAAATATTTAGAACCATGAAAGAGATTGTTTCCAAAGTTAAAAGTGTTATAGGTGGACAGTAGAATCCAGAAGGAGTTCGAGGTTCTGACGTCCCAGAAGAAGGAATTTGACCAGGACTGTGTGGCCAGTGGTAGAAACAGGCAGTTTATTAAGAAAAAGAGTGCTTCTCAGCAAGGCACTGGAGATCTGGGAAAGGTTAGGTGCTCCATGGCGCCTGCACTAAGCAGATAGGGACATGCACACAGCAAGCACTTTTTCTGCGCATGCTCTGTTACACATCCGCCTTACTGGGGAGCCGTTTGCAATCTTTGGCTCACTGGCTTCTTTCTTCTTACCGCCTCCATCTTCCCCACTCCTGCCACAAATGCAAGCGAGCCTTCCTGCTAGGAGAAATAACTGGGAGAACGCTTTTTGAAAGCATGAGGGATGAAAGTTTCTGAGGCCCGAGTCCTCTCAGGAGGGTAATAAATATGGGAAATAAGTTATCCTTGAAGGTAATTGAAACAGAGTATGAATGAATTCAAAACACAACTCTGTCCCTTTTAGATGAAACAAATAGAAATACTAAGGGGGAGGAGGTGGCAACACAAGACCAAGACCAGTGCTTAAAAGACAAAGGGGTTCGTTTTCTCAGAGGCCTGTGACTGCAGACACAGGGGAGACAGGCTACCCCGATCCCTTCAGCGAAGGCACAGATGCCAGTCTGAGATGGGCACAGCTTCCCTATGATCGAGCTGCGGCCCTTCCAGAGCCATCATCTGTCACTACTTCTATTTCCGGCCTACTTCTCCTTCTTCCTGACCTGTGAGACACTAAGAGGAGAAGGGAAGGGATGTCACAATGGTGCAGAAATGGCGCTCAACATCCACTGGGCTCAGGGCAACAACAACACAAGTTACGTAATCCATGAAAGCATTGAAGGGGGTAATAAACCTGGAAAAGCACTCCTCTTTACAGAGCAAATTCTCCCCCAACTGCTACTCGGCTTATAACGTATGAAGAGCTGGGCTCTTCACTTGGCCACACCTGCCCAGTCCCCAGGAAGCTCCTAGACACCTTAGAGAAGTATGCAAACACTAGCAGTATTTATACATCTGGGTAATACATCAAGTATCAGGAGGTGTCTCCAGGCATGAGTTACAAGGCCTCTAAAAGCAATGAGTCTTTTATGGGGTTGTAGATAATGGTGATTTTCCGTAAATCCTGCCAGAGTCATACAATAGGCCAAGAGCAATTAACATTAATTAAATGATCCCCATAAAGAGGTTGCTTTGCTGACACATTGATAACCTCTAAATGCTCTTAGCCTGTTCACATTCTTAAAGGTGTCTCTACAGCCTCACCAAGGATTCCATTCAGGCTTCTACTGCCCCAGATGGTTGCCCCTCACACACACACATGCAAAACACCATTCAGCTCCAAGACAGTCTTGTGGACATCCACTCTGTACCCTGAGATATGTGCTGAAGAACCTGGAGATGGTGTCAAAATAAGATTCTGACTCAGTAGATCAAGGGTCCTGAGAGGCTGAATTTGTCCCAAGTTCCTTGGCTGGGGATACTAGCCTGCTCTACTCAGCCAAACACTGTGAGAAACAATTCTGCACAAAAGCTCTGCGAACAGCCCCTGTTAGATGTCTAGAGAGTGACCCCGAACATCTAGGCCATTCCAATCTGCTGGCCTTTCTACCACACTTGCTTTTCTTTTTCTTTTTACATTCACTTATTTGTTAGTGAGCAGGGTGTAGGGGGCACACATACACCACAGTACATACTTGGGGATCATAGTACAAATTTGGGGAACTGGTTCCTTCCTTCCACCACATGGGTTCCAGGGATCGAACTCGGGTCATCAGGCTTGACAGAAATTGCGCTAGCTCACTGAGCCATCTCGCTGGTACCTCCACTCTGCTTTTCCAATTCCAGGGAACTGCAGACAGCGAGTAAAGAGCAGGCAGGACCCTGTTGAGACAGTGCAGTTAGCCCCGAGATTCGCCCAGAACTGAAAGCTTCTGGTGGGAGAAGCAGAAATGGAAACCTTCTCTGAGACAGGTGAAGTCCAGGACATGTCCAGCCCTCAGGCCTCTGCCTTCTCCACCCGCCTTTTTGAGAAGGAACCTGGGAGAGCCAGGCTACCATCATAAGGAGCTAGAGGTGGGGCCTTTTCCAGAATGGAAGAATTAGAGGTCAGAATATGAGTCTCTGTGGTGGAGGCAGAACTCCTGTCCCTAGACAAAGCTCCCCTCCCTGTGGTTACGCTGGGGGGGGGGGGGGGCACAGTACAGGATCTGGGTTGCAAGGCTGCCACATGGCCAATGATGAGGCAGAGAGTAGAAAGGGAAGAATGTGAACTGTGGGGGCAGCGAGGACTAGACGAGGGTCAAACATTTGAAAAATAGCCCAGGAAGTTTTGGCAGGGATTTACTGACTACAGAGTGGTGACAGCCATGAGGAGGTGACCCAAGTGTGGCAGCCAACAGAAGGGAAGGGCTCTCAGTCAGGTGGAGTGAGAGTTTAGAGATAATCATGCAAGGAACATTAGGAAGCTATCAGGGTCCCTCCCAGTGAACAGATGTGAGGCTGTAACAGCCTATAAAATGGCAGGCCAGGGTTATAAAACCATATTCTGGTATTATAAGAGTGTGACTATAGGAAGCATCAGGAAGCTGCAGAAAGCCATGTGTGCCTGTGGAAGGCTTCCATTTTAGTTCGGTGATGATGGGATTGAAATTAGAAGCGCGTCCTGGGTCTACAGAAAGGAACTGGTACACCTACAGCAACCCTGCAGCCATTTCCTGATCCAAAATAAATTCAATCAGGAAGATATTGAGGAAGGGGAAAGTGAGTTGTTCTCCTGAGTAGGAGAGGTCTTAGACAAGGACTTCTTCACCAGAGAAGGGGTGCAGAGAGGCTTTACACAGAGAATTCTCGGGATTCCTCAGAGACAAATCATCTGACCAGGAAATGTGCCCTTGAGCTTACGGCCTTCCTTTCTCTTTTCTCTGACACCCTTCCTCCTCTGCAGTGTTTGCAGGGCAATCCGGGCCAAGTCTGCTATTTATAGAGCGAGAGCAATTTTACCACAGGGTGTGGGGTTTAATTTAAAAAGACGTCAAGGAGCGAGGGGCAGATGGCTGAGCAGGCAGCGTCTCTCGTTGACCTTGTTAGAGCCCACTGCCGTAGTGTCAGTTTTAGGGACCCGAAAGTGTGCCCTGAGGATGAGCCCTGCTGAGGTGAGGCTCTTTGGGAAAGAAAGAATAAATAGATATGCCAAGGACCTGCTTGTTAATTTCTAATTGATCTGTGACCGGCTTGGTAGACGACATTGGCTGTGGGCTTAGAGACTGTTTTCTGAAGGGCTGTTCAACTAGATGGACTTGGTTATATGTTACAGGGTATTAGATCTGGAAGATCTCAAACTAAAAGATTGGGGAAGGAGGGAGGGAGGGGGGGGGGGGGGGGAGGGAGGGAGGGAGGGAGGGGACCTGAGGACATTCCTCTCTCAACTCATATAGAATGAATGACCACCTCCTGCTTATCCCACTCTCCCTTCCCATAAGAAGCTGCAATCCTCCTTTCTCTTAGTGCCTCTCTTTAACTGGTTAGTTTGTTGATTTCCTGGGAACATCATAATAAGATAACAAACGCCGCCTGGCTTATCAGAAATTCCGTGTTCCACGATTCTAGGGGCTGTAAGATTCAAGGGCCATGTTCCCTCTGAACCCATTGGGACTCTTTCCCTGCCTCTATACAGCTTCTAGTGGTTTGCTTGTGATCCTGGACACTGCTTGGATTGTAGATGCCAGCTCCAGTCTCTGCCTTCTTTGTCACGTGGCAGTCTCTCTCTTTCTCTGTGGTCCTGGCTGGCCTAGAGGTCATAGAGTTCCGCCCACCTGTGCCCCTGGAGTGTTGGGGTTAAAGGTGTGCACCACTACACCCAGCCTTTTCTCTTATAAGGGCACGCACTGGTCACAGTGGATTGGGGTCTACCCTTACTGTTATGATCTGCTCTCCACTGAAGACATCTGCAGCAGCCCTCTTTCCAAATAGGGCTGAATTCTGAGGTATTGAGGGGTGAGGACTTTAACTAGGAGGCTGGTTCCTATAGTACGCACAGGTACTAATGTCTGTATTAGTTTTACTTGGCTCTTTCCCTTGGTTGTAGGAAAAAGTTAAAAGTGAATTGATAGCCAAGCTTTACCTCACACCATGGAAACTCCTACGATCAGATCCAGTGGAATTAGCCCATTTTTAATAGTTCCCCAGGTATAATGGTTAATTTTGACTGCCCCATGGGATGGCTATATATTTGATCAAACATCATTCTAGGTATTTCTGTGAGGGTGATTTTGAATGAATTTAACATTTAAACTGATAGACTAAATCCACCAAGTTGTCTTCCCCAGTGGGGATGGGTTACATCCAGCTAGTTAAAGGCCTGAATAGAACAAGCCTATGGAATTTCCCTAAGGAAGAGGAAATCCATCCTTCCTGTATGCCTTTGAGTTGGGATGTAAGTTTGTGCCTGACTTCAGACCTGAACTGAAAGTGCTCCTGAGTCGTGAGCTTGCTGTCTTTTGGACTGGAACCAGAGCAAGTGGCTTTCAAGGGGCCTCCCTCCACCTGGCTCAGGACTTGTCAGCCTTTGGATCTCATGATTCTTGTAACATATTCAGATACCTCTCTTTATATGTACTCTATAATCCCATATATCCAATTTACAATTCTATTAACGTGTGTGTGTGTGTGTGTGTGTGTGTGTGTGTGTGTGTATGTCTTATAGGTGCCGTTTCTCTGGAAAATTCTAACCAATACACTAAGTGTTCCTAATATGCAGTCAAATTTAAAAACCACTGACATATAAATCCCAGACAAGTCAATGATTAATGATATCTGGGGAGTAGGGTTTACAAAAGCTGTGACATTTGAAGAGGGCCAGAACAAATGAGCCAGCTGAATGGGGAAAGTGCCTAAGAAGGGCAACAGGGAAGAGAAGGTGGGAAGAAGAAGAGTATCTTCGGAGAAGCAGCTAAGACAGATAGGCTGAGCCTGGATGCAATCCTGCAGCTGGTGCCATGGTTAGGCCATGCAGAAAGCTGTTATTGAAAAGTTTTGCCCAAAGCAATCACGTATCATTTGTGTGTTTCAGAAAAACCAATCTGAAAGATATGGAGGAGAGGGGGAAAAAGACGGAAAGGGAGAGAGCCAATCAATGAGAGGACTAGATGTTGGTGTCTGCCCCAAACCTACATGTTAAAGCCTAAAACCTACAACGTGATAACATTAGAAAAGAGGATATTTGGAAGATAATTAGGTTTAGATGGAGTCGAGAGTCTGGAGACTTCCTGGTGGAATGAATGCCCTTAGAAGAGGAAAGGACATCAGAGCTTTCTGTCTCCTTCATCCGAGGGCTCAGTAAGAAAGCAGCTGTCTGTAAGTCAGGGTTTCTCACCAAAAGCTAAGCAAGAGATGCTGTCGTTATGAGCTAGAGCAAACAGATTTTAAGTGTGTGTTAGAGCTACATTTACTCAGATTTGGACAACTCGACTTGGGAATTGAGGAGGAGGTGTCATATATGACTTCAAAGTCCCCAACTTACGTTATGGAGAAGACGGTGGTGCTAAGATTGGGAACACAGGAGGAGAAACAGATTTTGTGGAGGATGTCATGAGTTTGGTGCATTTAAATTTGAGGTACCACGGGGCATTTGTTCAGATGTATCCAGGGAGCTGATAAAAATAGGTTTCTGGCCTTCAATAAAGTGGTTGTGCTCTTTATAGAGGGAGACTCAGGAATAACAGAATGTTGATGATGGCAGAATTAATGGGTAGAATAATCCAGGAAGAATGTGAAGGGGCTGGAAGCGAGAGCTTGGGCTATGTAACTGTTCAAGGGACATGTGACGGGAGCGGTTACCTCAGGGCTAACAGGCAGTCAAGAGAGAAGCATATGAGAAAGGCTAGAGGACATCTTCACACATCAAAGTAGGAGAGGTTTAACATGAATTATTAACCAATGGTAAGAGTGTAAGCATATCCCACAACTGAAGGAGAATGGACATGAGACAGACTTGGAAAGGAAATCCAGAACTCATTGCAAAGTATCAAATTGGAAAGTATTCCCTTCTGATCAGGGCCAAAGGGGGAGGACCTCTGTGGTGATTTGAAGGAAAATGGCCCCCAAAGAGAGTGGCACTATTAGGAGGCGTGGCTTGGTTAGAGTAGGTGTGGCCTTGTAAGGGAGAAGTGTGTCACGGTGGGGGTAGGCTTTGAGGTCTCCTTAGCTCAAGCTATCCTCAGTGTGGTAGACAGTTCACTTCCTGTTGCCTGCAGATCAAGATATAGAACTCTTGGCTCCTCCTCTAGCACCATGTCTGTCACAGGTGGCCATACCCTACCAGGTGATAATAGACTGACCCTCTGAAACCGTGAGCCATCCCAATTAAACGTTTTCCTTTATAAGAGTTGCCATGCTTATGGAATCTATTCACAGCAATAGAAACCCTAAGACAACTTTCAATCTTCCAAGTAATGATATACCTAAAATATAGGACTGCTCGATATTGCTGAATGTTTTAAAGATGTCCCCGGGGAAAGTGGGGGGGACAATAGCCTTGGGTATCCCTGGGGTAAATGAAGAGAAATATAAGTGATCATGTTGTCTTTTAAACAATAATAAATATATTGTGGAACAGAGAGCTGTTATCATAAAATTTAAAGAGTAAAAGAATTCAAGATAACATTTTCAGGTATGCCTGGGTCCAGCACATGCATTCTTCTTCTCTGCCACTAGGGGCGCTGTGTTGGACAGACTGAGTAGCTGAGGACTGCACACTTTTTTTTTTCACGTAAAATATGTTTTATTGTTCTTTAAAGGGGTTCAGAATTTGGTTTTAAATCAGGCTGCACACACACCTTTCAAAAGTTTGACATCTCTCACCATGCCAAACTGGCTTCCACTAGCAATACTTCATTAAATCCAAAAGAAAAAAAAGTTTTAATTTTGAGGAAAAAAAAAAAAGTCCAGTTCTGAGAACAGTTAACATTAGTCTTATTTAAAACAATATGAGGGCTGTTTTATGTTGCTTTATCCACCCTTCTCCTCACACAGAACCAGGAAGGTAACGCTATCTCAGGCAGGCACTGATACTGATGGACACCTGCATGTACGTAACCTCACGGGAACACATGTGTTCATGCACAAATGCACACACCAAACTTCTGAACATGTCAAGTGGAAAAAGGGTTTGCTGGTATTGATCAAAACCCCTGGAGTCAACAGTCAATCTGAACTTAGAAGGTAAGATACTTTGATCTTGAGTCTATGTTAAAGCGATCTATTGTCATGTTCTGAAATAAGAGAATTTTGGGTTGTATCATCATTTTTTACTTTAAAATTCTAGAAGCGGTGTCAAAGAAAGCATTATTTTTCATTTTCTGGGACGAGGCAGGAAGGACTCCACAGATTCGAATTTAGTTAAAAGCAGAACAATCCCAGCAACAGTGTAGAGGCAGTTCACAAAGCTGCCTGCCACCGCGGTACCATCAGGGAGATGTCGTCCATCCTCCTGGCCTATCTGTACTGACAAAGTCGGAAGCTTAAGGCTCTGCACAATACATTTCCACTGGGACAAGAAGATTCTAGGCCTGCACTCAGGGCTTGACACTCACTGCCAAGTATGGAACATTTAGCTGAAGAGGGTGCCCGAGTCCCTGTTGATGCCTTCCCACTGCAGCCTGGTCAACTGTCTTCTGCAAATAAGGAAAACACAGCTTTTCTGTATCCGCACATTTAACAGAGAACCCAAAAAATGCTACCACATGATGCTGTGAGCGGAGTCCCCTTTGCTGTTCACTTTATTGCTTGCCATTGCCTGTGGATACACACTCACTAGATGTTGCTGCTTTTGACGGTGATTTCTTTTTCCTTTTTAATCTCAGAAGAATCCAGTAATAACAAGGTGATAGGTGGTTACACTAACTGTACATACAGAAAGTAATTTGGAAAACCACCGGACGGCACATTTCTAACAAGGCAAATGCATACGCAAATCAGCTCACTAATCTACACTCCAACCTAGGAACATAGAGCATCATCATCATGGTAATCTAGGGACCATTTTTTTTTTTTTTGAGAAAAAGTAAAAATTGAGAGAAAACTTGTCATTTGTCAGGACTTTGTAAACTTTTTGTAACCTGGTGGTTATTTCTTCGAGGGAGATGGACTGTCCAGTTGTACAAAACATCTTTTCTACTATCAGAACACAAGGCAAAAGAAATATCCCTCCTTTGACTTGATAGGAACTTAGAGAAGTGCCCCTCCGGTTCTGTGTCAGCTCAACTCAGTGACTCTTCGGCAAACCAGCACACTTTGTCTAAAATATAGCAACAGCCCAATCCCTGAGGCATAGTGATCGAAAATTGGCCCCACCACTTCAGAATCTTAATATGGCTCTTTCCCCTCCCCAACACAATATTAATTATTTGGGAAGTTTATACACTGAACCTTATCACACTTGCTTAACATTCTTCCCATGTCCCCTCCCCGACCCTTGTGCCCTCCCCCCCCCCCCCCCCCGAAAAGCAACAAGTCCAGTTGGTGTGCCCATATACTTGCTGGAGCATGGTCAGACTTCCGGTGGCCAGCCTCTTAAAGACAGCTGAGTCCTTCCCACCCCGACCCCAACCCCCACCCCCACCCCCACCCCCACGACAGAAGTCATCGACTGTGAAGAGCTATACTTTAGCATCTTTAGCACATATTTTTAAAGACCCTCTTCGATAGCTTCTTGTCTGGATTGTTTCTTTTGGGGGAGGAGGGGATTGTCCCAGAGGCCTTTAATGTCTGATTCTCAGTTATGAGTCGGCAGTCATCAATACCACTGCAAAAGACGTTTCCTTTCCCACAGCACCCGGTGACAGCACACATCACAGACATCAGCATGGCTTCTGGCAGCAACATGGATCCCAGACATCAGCATGGCCTGCCCTAGCAGCACAGACTAAGGACATCAGCATGGCCGCCTGCAGCAACAGGGACCACGGTCATCAGCATGGTCTCCCATGGCAGCACGTACCACCACCGACACACTGACCACAGAAGTCGTTTGAGGAGACTTAGCCAGAAAATGAATCATTCTTCCTCTTGGATATCTTGTTGCTGAGTCTGGGTGATCATGGAGTTGGGCAGTTTGTCAGGGGGCGGGACCTGCGTGAGCTCCAGGCTGCTGTGTACCACCTTGCCTCGGTGCCGCTCTGCACCTTGGGCCAGACCAGCATGCTTGCAGCCTGTAGGCCGCTCTGTTGCAGCCCCACGCTCTTCTCTTTCCACGCAGGGCGAGCAGCGCAAGTGGCTGCAGCAGCAATGGCAGAGGCGGTGGCTCCACTATGGATCCCATGGCTCCCGACGCACCGTTTCTTTAAGGGAAAGTGCAACACGCACAGGGCCCAGTGCGTGGGAACCTTCGGGTCTGTTTTCCTACGGGGATGGGCTAGATGATCTCTAGGGTTCTCCCTATCTCTGAAGGTCTAAGTGGCTGCTCCACCTCACCTACTATGTATGACAGGTGGCTCATTGCATGGATGACCCCTAAACACACTCCTTTCTTGGCAGCCATCCCTCACACCGCTTCTGCCTCTGCATTCTTGACAGACCTGGTACATCCAGAGGGTATCTGTCTTCTGTGTGAAGATTGTTTAGAGGAGGCAAAGGCAAAGCCATCATCAGAGAAGGCTGGGAAGAGGCCCAGTCACGGCAGCCTCCAGCTGGGTCTAGTCCATGGCTATCCAGTGAACTGAATGTACTCTTCTGGGAGACCTTGGCAAGGTCAGCGGAGGAGTCACCCAGTTGAGCTCAGCTCTAATTGCAGAATCATGAGCAAATGAAACAGCTTTCGTCTTATGCCACTTAGTTTCCGGACAGCTTTTACACTGGACTAGAAAGACAAAAAACAACTACAATTATAATTCTTGAAAACAGAGGCTGGCAAAGGTTTCAGACGAAGTCAAGATCCTGGCCCATTTCCATAGGGATGTGATGAAACATGGTGGTGCTAATTTGGCTCAACCTATATCTGTATGAACCTGTTTGTTTTGTAGCTTTGATGAGCAGGCCCTGCAGGCTGTGCTGTGTCTCTCATTTGTAAATCTCCCAAACTATAACCACCATCCCCAACCACCTTCTTTGATGGTCTCCCACACTCTGGGTCCCCATCTATCTGCTCTAAGTTACTTGCTCTAGGGTCAAGCACCAGGCAACTTAGTGCAGCCCCGTGTCTTGGAGACTGCTGCAGCCATTGAAACCAGCAGGGCAATAGAAACTTTCACTCATGTTCTTACTGTGCCATGCTCCCTCTGTGCCATGACCAACTTGTCCTTCCCTTTGTGGCCCTTGCCCCCACTAGCCAGGTTTTCTCCCTTCTTTTAGGATCTGAGAGTGTAACAAACCTTTTCCAGTGGTGTGCCATACCTAAATAATAATGACATGTATTTTAAAACAGTGATCTGTGAGTATGAATGAGGGGACAAATCCCATAGCCAGTGTCACTCTGGCAAGTGACTAAGATGGACAAGCTAGAAGTGGCCGACAAGGACAGGATGTCACCTGTGTTGCCCAGAGGGACTCACCTCCCCAACACCAGCCTTTCATTGTGTGCCCTAATTTCTAAGGAGTTACATATTGTTCCACTGAAAATAAGTACTGTGTCTGAATGTTCCCCCATTAATTTGCATGATGGCTCTAGGAAATGATTTGTTGTCTCCTTTATACAGAAGTGGAAATCAAGGGTTAGAATAAATAAAATGCTGCAAGCAGAAGGAGACGCCAACTTTTTTGCTATAATTCCCCAAACAGAATGCTTTTCCTAAATTGTCCCGATGATTTTTGGAAGTTCCATTGTTTGCCAACATTTCCTATTTGCGTATATGTTATGTAATACCTCAGAATGTCTTCTGAGTTAAAATTTGAAGAATGAGAGTTACATACTAAAAAAATTAATTACATTGATTTGTTTGTGTATGTGTGGGGTACCTACACGCCACAGTGTACATGTGAAGGTCAGAAGGCAAGGTTTTGGGAGTCTGTTCTCTTCTTCATGTGGATCTCAGGCACTGAACCCAGGTTGTCAGGCTTTGTGGTAAGTACCCTTACCTAACCCTGAGCCATTTCTTCAAACCAAATTTCATAGTTTCAGTCACCTTTTTATTTTTACTATAAAAGTGGTCATTCTTGGTAACAGTTTGAAATACAAAGAATAAATTATAAAATCACTCATAAACACTAAAAACTAACCAGTTGATATTCTGGTGTACATTCTCCTAGTCATTTAAAAAAAAACTATGTTGGGGCTGTAGAGATGGCTCAGCAATTAAGAGCTCTTGTGTTGTAGAATATTATTTTAAGGTGTGTTACTTTTGTTTATGTTAGGTTGCATTTGTTTAACTCTGTGAAGCTGTGTTACTGTGCCTGTCTAAAACACCTGATGGTCTAATAAAAAACCAAACAGTCAATAGCAAGGCAGGAGAAAGGACAGACAGGGCTGGCAAGCAAAGAGTATATATAGAAGGAGAAATCAAGAAAGAAGGAGCAAGAGAAGAAGAAAGACATCAGGGACCAGTCACCCAGCTACACAGCAAGCCATGGAGTAAAAGTAAGATTTACAGAAGTAAGAGAATGGGAAAAGCCCAGAGGCAAAAGGTACATGGTATAATTTAAGTTAAAGAAAGCTGGCAAGCAAAAAGCCAAGCTAAGGCTGGACATTTATAAGTAATAATAAGCTTCCATGCATGATTTATTTGAGAGCTGGGTGGCAGGCCCTCCAAAAGAGCCAAAACAACCAACAACACTTTTGCTGATCCTGCAGAGGACCTGGGTTTAGTTCCCAGTGCCTACCTGATGGCTCACAACCTTACAACACCAATTCCAGGAGATCTGATTCCCTCTTCTGACTTCTGTGGGTACCACATACTCATGGTGCACATACACTCACCCAGGCAAAAACACTCATACACATAAAATAAAATAAACAAATATTTAAAAAGTTATATGTATTTAACCCAATGATATATGAATGTACCTCTCTCTTACTAATATTCAAATGTTAAGTGTAAATTGTAGCTAGAGTTTTCCTGCCTGGCCCACAGTCAGGACAAATCTCTGTCACCTGCCAGTCCCACAGCCGCTCAGACCCAACCAAGTAAACACAGAGACTTATATTGCTTACAAACTGTATGGCCGTGGCAGGCTTCTTGCTCACTGTTCTTATATCTTAAATTAATCCATTTCTATAAATCTATACCTTGCCACGTGGCTCATGGCTTACCAGCATCTTCACATGCTGCTTGTCATGGTGGCGGCTGGCAGTGTCTCCTTTCGCCTTCCTATTTTTTCCATTCTCCTCTCTGTTAGTCCCGCCTATACTTCCTGCCTGGCCACTGGCCAATCAGTGTTTTATTTATTGACCAATCAGAGCAATTTGACATACAGACCATCCCACAGCAGTAAATTATTTTTAAGTGTAAATTATTAATATTTTGTATTAGAAGTACTCTAATTAATTTCCTCATCTGTCCTTACATAATTCTTCCTGAACATCTTCAATTATCTCTAAGATAAATTCCTAGATGTAGAATTGCTAAGTCAAAGATGTTCACATTTTTAATATTTTTTTAGACTTATTTGTTAAATTTCCCTCCAAATATTTATTTCCATGTACCCTAGAGTCTTCTGGTCTTGATATAAAATAACTTCCACATACTTTAGACCACACACACACACTTCAGAGAGAATGCCATCAAACAGTGTAACCTACTTCAATAAAGGAAGATTGTATAGAGGAAGTGGCATTCTATCTGACTGTGAAGAGGTAGAGAAATATGCAGCCCCACAATACAAACAGGAGACTGTACCATGTCCCTGCACCACTTAGGCAAAGGAATACACCACTTACCCAGTAAAATCTAAAGAGTCCCCCAGACATACTCAGCTCCCCAACACCAGCCTTTCCTTGAGTCCCCTAAATTCTAAGTCGTAATACTTCAGCTACAAACTGAATGGTCCATGGTTAAGATACAGCCAGAATAGCCCAGGCATTAGCAAAGTTCACAGCTGAGCTCCAAGGAATCTAACAAGAACCCAGGGCCACCTAGAAAGAACCGAAATGTGTGAAGGGATGCAGGGGCCCAAACAGGATAGAGTAACAGGAAGCAGCCTGTTGTGGCCTGGGGACAGAAGGACACCTTGGCACAGAAGGACAGCATAGTGTGTTCTGAGAACCCTGAGGCAGGAAGCTTTATTGGAAGTGGTCAGAGGGGTCCAGACAATTAATTGGGCTTATTGGACTGAAACTTCGAATTCCTTTCTCTGCTGGCCCCTTAACCACATGGGTCAGTAGCGTCTATTCTAACAAGGGGACTCCAGTAGAGAAATCACTGTAGGTGAATATACCTGGTCCCTCTTCCTCGGCAAGGTGAGTATCTGAGGCAGGTCAAGCACACACTGGCTCACATTCCTTGACAAGACTGTTTCTCAGTGGTGACCCTGAGGAAAGTCCTGGGTGCTGAAGTAAAGCACTCACTGTAGAGGCCTCTTCCCTGGCACACTGTTACCAGTATCATCGTGGCTTTCTCTCCACGCCTGTCACTGATTTATGGTAATTTTTTCCAGTCATGAGTTTTAATCAGAGTTGAAGTCTCTGAGTTCCTGACAGCTCTGGAGAGCTGCAACTGCTCAAAGATCGACTTCACACTGTCACAAAATCCTAACACAAGCAGAAAGCTAGCGACTCTCACTAGCCCCGCCCCCTTCCCCCCAATTAAAAACAAGGCATCTCCCTAGACAGTGTATTTCATAGAAAGGGGGAGGGAGGTAGAAAGTGCCCACTTCTCCATCGCCTTCGCCCAAGTTCAAAGCAAGAAACAAGGACCGTGGCAAAGGCAGTGCAAGGAGGAGATGTTACAGTTTAGCTACTGTTCTCCACAGGAAGCTAGCAAGCATCCCTGCGTCACTCTATGGACTTGGATGGCATCAGGCATGTTTACTTCTCCAGACTTGGCTTGGAGCTGTGCACAGATATTGTCCACAATCCCTATTTGTGTCACCACCACAGGCTTGGGCACACAGGTCCTACGCACTCCCCTCTTAGGGGGTCATGAAGCAGAGAGGCACGTGGCCTTGACTTCTTGTCATCATGTGTAACGAAAATTCCTTCCTGACTAAATAGGACCCCAGCTGTGTGGCTGCTTGGCTGCTGAGGCAATGTCTTTGGTAGAGATCACTAAAGCTCTTTTCTGACACCACAGAGAAAGAACAGTTCCAACCCTAGACAGCCCCTACATGTCTCCATTTTGTCTCCAGGGTTCTCTCGCCTTCTCCAAAGCTAATGCTGACCCTCCTTTTACTGTCATAGTTCTGAGGGACCCCAGGGCTAGAATAGGTTAGTCTGGTATCTAACTTAGGCTTGCCCTTATTTTTTCAAGCTCTCATTTGCTTTAAGGCCCCATTCTTAAGTACCTATTACAGAAACAGGTGACCTGAATAAATCAAGCCAGCATCAGCTAGGTTGGGACAGGGCTTAGCTCAGTGGCAAAGCACATACCTAACAGGATATATGAGTCCCTGTGTTTGATTCCCAACACCATAAAAAAAAAAAAGATAGACTCAGCTTATGTGGTAATAATCTGAAAATTCCAGTAGTCAAAATGAAGGTTTATCATCCATGCTGCATATCTGCCAGGGCTATATTTCAGAGTCAATCAGTAGCTCAGAACACCACCAGTGACCCAAGCTACCATCAGTAATGCGTCATCCCCATGAGATGAGGGAAGTCATCATTAATGGTACCAACCCTCTCAAGTTATTAGCCAGAATTAGTCATATAGCTTCATCTGATCAAAAAAAAGGGCTAGAAAATACAATTTTCATCTGTGTATCTAAAGTCACAGGGCCGGAAATATTGATCAAGCTGCATAAATGACCGCAAACTATCAGGTCAACTGCTTACTTTACAATAAGAAAAAAAAAATGAAAATTTTCAGAGTAAGGAATTAGCCCTCTGGGTCCTATTTGCTATTTGTGTTCCATTCTCATGTTCTAAGCAGGGATAACCAGAAAAGGGGGTGGGGTGTTCCTGATTCATACCCTGTGTTTGCTTGATGTACTCAGTTCTCAAGGTGGCTTGCCAGAGAGAATCCAAAATTGCATAGATACGTGCCAAAGATGAAAAGGATGTGTACAAAGAGTATGCTAAACTATTTAAATTTGGTGGGAGAGAGGGGCACATTGGAGAGAGAGAGAATCCAAAGGAAGCTGAGACAGGACTCTCAAAGGGACCGTGAGTGGACGAAAAGGAAACTGGACATGGATAATTTGGGCTGCTGGCTGCTAGTTTTCTGGAAGCAGGAAAAACAGAAGAGTCAGTGTGAAGATTATTGCATCAGGCTGAACATGAATCAGTTACAGCTTGGAGCAGAGTCTGAAGGAAAGAGACATTGGAGATTATGGTGGGGGCATAATTGATGCACAGAGGCAGTGGTGTGCAGAAGGATGGATATGTTTGTTGTTCTTGGCCTCAAGAGGACTGCAGAGCTTTTGTAGGGATGCTTTGCAGTGGCAGCAAGAATTTACAGATCAAAAACAGAAAGGCAGAGAAATGCTATTCCTGCAGCCTTGCAAATACTATAGATGTGCTTAGTACAAAACCCAGGGAAGGAGGAAACAAGCTTCTAATCTGGCCAGTGATGTAATGTTGAGTGTCCATTATCAGGGAAGAGGCCTCTCAGAGCTCCTCATGCACCATAAGTAACAATTTCAGAGAATGGGACCATGAAGGCCCACCCCCCATTCAATCTGATAGCAAATTCCATTGGCTCTGCCTTCCACATACAACCTCTCAGCACCACCTGTCACCTCCCTCCTGGCCACCATGATCTCCTGGCAGGTTTTACTGCAGTCTCCTGACTTGTCTCCCTGTTAGAAGCCCAACTGCCTCTTTCTTATGAAGCTGCATTACGATCCTTTCCAAATGGAACTATGTCTCTGTCTGAAACTCTCCAGTGATTTCCTCCCAGAGGATCTCAGGGCCCGTTTTGGGCCTAGGAAACCCTAGAGTACAGAGTCTTCCCTTGCACCCCTGTCTGTATCACCTCCTTTTTACCCACTTGACCTTAGGCACATGAGTACTGCTACTCCCTCTGCCAAGCCTCAGTCTCAGGGCCTTGGTACAGGCTGTTCCTCTGGGCTGGGAGTCCCTACACTCCAAACTCTGCACTGAGGCTATTCCTCCTTCAGATCTCTGCTAAGCATCATTGTGCCAGTGAGATCTTTGGAACCCAGTCTATTCAAAAGAGAAGCTCTGTTGTTTTTCTTTATGACTGTGGCTGCCTTTTAAGCAACAGCGGTCCTAATCAGAACATAACCCCGTAGCTACCAGCAGCAGTTCAACCGAAAGGGCCGCAGCCTGAGGGGATTCTGTTCCCTCAGGTAACCGACTCTTTCAAAGCTACCAAGGGAACTTTTCTAAATCTCTGTCCCTCTAAAGAACTCAAGATTTAAAGGCTGAGGTGGAATTCTGCTCACTCAGAGAGGCTGCATAGCAAGTAGCTTACCTCCTTTCCTTGCTCGGGGTCTCCCCAAAAGCCCTCGTCAGTCTCCCAGCCCTACTTAAAAGCCCCTCCCTCTCCACCTGGTTCCTCCCTACTACTTCCTGTCAGCTACTTGATGACGCAGCCTCCTGACCTCAGGTTAATTTTATTTCATCAAACAAATGGATCATTAAACAAACGTTCCAGAGCATAAACAAAAGTAACACACCTTAAAATAATATTCTACCAGAAAGCCCAGCTCCAGCGTTGAAAGATTAGGCCCCTAAACTCTTGCCTTAACCAGTTTTCTGTGAAGTAGGCTGTTACATGTAACATATCTCACCCTAACTTGGTTAGTCATAGTAAAAGTGAGTTGTAGGTGAGGCAGGGTAGGAGGATTCTTGTGTGATTTGTTTACTGCTGTAACTCCAGCACCAGGAAGAGGGTATGAGCCCAAAATCAACGTGCACTGATTGGATAGACAGAAACTTACCCTAGCCTCTTTAGTGCATCCACACAGTATGGAAGAGATACTCAACAGATAAGCACTTCTTACTGGGATGCTTTGTGTAGATCTGGAGTTTCCTCCTTCTCCCTGCTACCTGCTACCATGGATACAGGTTTCTTAAAGGAGGTCAAGGATGTGACAGATGCTTTACATTAGTTTTTATGTCCCCCATAAAATTAACAACAAGCAAACCTTGAATACTGGAGCTGTGATTCTGTCTCACACTTGTGATCTGATGCAGACCGTAAGAGCTTGGATCTGGAGGCTAAAAGCCATTTCCAGAACCTTCAATGGGATTACACCTGTGTAATTCATTTACTGTAACTCATTTTATATATGTTTACAGACAAAGAGAAAAATCACAGAGCCAGCAACACCAAAGGGGGAGAAAATAAGACACCTAGTGGTTTTCATTTCTAAATTATAACCATTACATATGACACAATATTCTGCTAGACAATAATACTCCTCAGATAAATAAATGCACTGTTAACATCAAGGTAAACACAATAAGATGGCTTTGTAAAGAATGAGTATTACCTTGTTCCATCTTTAGAATATGATTTTCAATAGCAATATCAATTCAAATGAGAAGTCAAGAGACTAATGGAGTTTTTAGTCAATGGGACTGGTACACAGAAATACAGTCAGAGGAAGCCTCAGGTAATACCTTTGAAAGGCCTCGGAAGTTATGGTCCTACTGCAGCTATTTCAATTACACAACCAATAGCAATCCATGGGCTTTCATCATTTATGTCCACGTTTCAAATGAAACAAAACACATGGGGGGAAATGTGTGTAGCTAGACGTAGGGCAGTGACAATCAGCCAGACCTGCCTTGTAAAGATTGGATCTCATTATGTTCCCCACATTGGTCCTGAACTTCTGAACTCGAGTGATCCTCCTACCTTAGTCTCCTGAATAACTTGAACCACAGGCACACAGAACCGTGCAAGTTACCTTGACTACTCGAGTATTTTTAAATAGAGCTAGGCTGTGGAGGTGGCTAAGCAGTTACAAAGTCTGAGGACTGGAGTTTGGAGCCCAAGAACCCATGTAAATGCTGGGTGGATGTAGCAGCCCACCTGTAATTCCAGTGCAGAAGAGAAAAGGATCCCTAGAACAAGCCAGCTAGCTCAGCTAGACCATATTGGTGGTCTCTTGATTCAACTGAGAGACCCTGCCTTGATGACTAAAGTGGGGAGCCACCAACGAAGACACCTGATGTCATCCTCAGGCTCCACACACAAACATGCACCTACACACATGTGAACATGCACACACACACCATATACATATGTGAAATAAAACAATAAAATGGGACTGAGCATGCTGGCACTCCCGTGTAGTCCCAGCTCCTGAGGAGACTGATACAGGAACCATTTGAGCCTATGTCTTAGTCACTGTTGTGTTTCTGTGAAGAGACACCATGACCAAGGCAACTTATAAAAGAAAGCATTTAACTGGGGACTCGCTTACAGTTTCAGAGGTTCAGTCCACGATCAGCATGACAGGGAACATGGCTGCACACAGGCACTGGAGCAGTCGCTGACAGCTGCATCCTGATCTAAAGGCCGAGGGAGAGACTGGGCCTGCCGTGGCTTTTGAAACCTGAAAGCCTACCCTCAGTGACACACTTCCTCCAACAAGGCCACATGGACTCCAGCAAGGCCACATGTACTCCAGCAAGGCCACACCTCCTAATCCTTCTAAACTTTTCAAACAGTGCTGCCCTCTGGTAACCAAGCATTCAAATATACAAGCCTATGGAGGCTATTCTTCTTCAAACCACCACAGTCCAGGAGTTCAAGTCCAGTCTAAGCAACACAGTGAGGCCCCCATCTCCAAAAACTGAATTTAAAAAGAATATTCAAAAACGGTTTGTTGGAAATATTGGTGGGGAAGTGACCCCTTTCCTTGCACCCAGCACATCCTAGATAATAGGACACACATTTTCCTCAGCCAGTGAATTACAGCTTCGGTTGAGAAGAAACATACGGGTCTCAAAGAGTCTTTTCCTATGAATGTCTATCCATAGGCCCCTTGGCTGCCACTTACAGCCTACTCCAGGCTTAGGCTGCCTTATAGCCTCCAGAGGGTGTGTATACAATTTTACGGAGGTTTCTCTTGTTCCAATCAGACATGACCTTTCAAATATATAAAACAGTATATAAGAAAACTGCCCACAAGACTGCTATAAAATTTAGCAGTTCAACTCACAAATAGTTTTTGAGCACATTATATTATATGGGGCATCATTCTCTAAGGCATAATTGTGTTTGTAAACAAAATAGACTAAACATCATTGCCTCTGTGAAAGCTCCTATTCTGTGTATGGACAGCGGCATGGACAATACAAAAAAAAAAAAGACATTAAGTATTCTTTAGATAATAACTGCTATGTGTTGTAGAGAAATATCAAGCAGGGAAGAGCCAGGGATGGCGGGATGAGAGTACAATTTTTGAGAGAATTAGGCTAGATCTCAGTGGGAAAGAGACCCACGCAGAGGCTTGATGGGTGACGGTACCTAGAATAACACTCTGCGCATGAAAACTGTGAGTGCAAAGATCCTGGGGTGGTGCAGCACTAAGCCAGCAAGAGGAGAGCCGTGGGTGAAGCCAGGCTGCAGGGCCTGGGGATGGGAACTACGTCCTACAGTGACTCTGTCCTGTTGTAGTAAGGACCATGGAACAGAATGGTGACAGGAAATGGCAAATATTTCCAAAGTATCACCCTGGCTTTCTCAAGAAGGACTAGAGAGAGATGGGGAGGGAGCTACAAAAAAAAAGGGCAGAGAGACCATTTGGGAGGCATTGTTGTCAAAGGAAGATGTCTACCACTGATTCATGGACCAGTCATTTGGCTGTTACGGCGTGGATGGATTACAGGTACAAATTAAGAGAAATAATATAGGATGAGAATAGCAAGATTGGTTCTCATCTGATTCCAAAAATCAGATGGATGCTTTAATTACGCATGATCCTCTCCGAGCTAGGTCCAGGGTGGTGTGACTTGTGCCACTCACCCACCAAAATCCCTCATCACTGGTAATGGTGAAGGACAGCTCAGACATGGGGGAAGACCAGGAACTCAGGACAGAGCTAAAAGGTTCCGGTCAATGAAGGTGCAGTGTGTCTACCGGCCTATGTGAGGGGAGGGGTGTCACCCTGTCCCACCTCTGGTTATACTTTTTCATGGCTCATTCATGAGCATTCTAGGAGCTCTGAGCGACAGAAACACAGAGTACTGTTCCTGTGCTTAAGGATTCCCAACCACCTGGGGAGGGAAGCATGTGAAGCTACCCTCTCCTTTCTCCTGCTCTTCCCCCTCCCCCCTTCCTCTTCCTCCTCCTGTGACTCTGCTTCCTTTCCTCAGGGTCCACAATATGCTGACTCATGCTCCTGAGAATAGTAACTCCATAGAGACCATGCTTGAATTTTGAGCTTTTTGTCTTGTCTGCGGACTGTGAGATGCCTGTTTATGGACATTGTCCCTAGCCTCTGACTTCCTTCTGGTTTTCCTGTTGGTCCTAGGTAAGGTAAAGCCCCAAGTCAAAAGGCACAGCCTGAGCTGGCATGGGCCTTTATCTGAGATGCAGATAAACAGAGTTTTCAGTGAGTGAAGTCCTCCCTATACCAGAAACCTGTACAAGGACATCACTGTCTTACTTCCTAGTACCTTTGAAAAGTCCAATGAAAAGTTGACCCTGGAGAACATGTGTGCCAGGAAACCTGAGTTTTAGTGCCCACTCAGTTTGTAAATCGCCTCTTTCAAGCATATGTTGTGGCAGATGGTAGGTGATATCATGGTGTGCTCAGTTAGATGGGATCCTTGCAGACACTCATGTCCCATCTGCAATCTCTAGAGGCCAGGACATTGTGACACCTGAGGAATCCATTAAGGCAAGAAGACTCTCAGAGAGACAGATAGTCTCTCTGACAATACACAGAGCTTCTCCGGCCAGAGTGGAAAAAAACCAAACCTACCCCAATGTCAGTGCTTCTTCTGGGAAGGCTGTCACCCTGATCTGTGATGTGCTATCAAGATGAAATTGGAACCAAGTGTACTTTATTCAGGACATCTGGAGATAAAAAATATAATGCTCCTTTTCTATCTTTGTGGCATTGTTCACAAAGATGTGATCTGGCTGTTAAAACCATTTGCACTGTATCTCAAGGCTGAGGCTGACAACTCAAATAAAAGCCTCTCTCTTTCTCTTTGGTTTGTTATCTGAGCCCCGGCTAACTGTCGTGGCCATCCTTTGCTCTGGGACATTTGGGAAGACTGATCCGCTAGAGGCTCCCACCTGACCCAGGCTTCTGATTTCCATTCCATTTCCTGGGTTTCTGGCAAGTTTTTGTCTTGTTTTGCTTGATGACCTCAAAACCAGATACAGTGTTAAAAGGCAAATCTGGATGTTTAATTTTTCATGATTCTATTGCATGCCCTCTGTAGAAAAACTCCGAGTACATTTACAAAGAAATAAGGAGCCCCCACTTTCAGATAGGCACTGTGAGTATTAAAAGGCTTCTGATCTTTCATCTGTGCACATGTATGTATTGGTTTGAGTTTACTGCTGCTTTGCTGGACTTGGGCCCAGGGCCTCAAGCATGCACAGCAGCACTCTGCATCCAGCTACCTCCACAGCCATGTTGTTTTGTTTCTGTTCTGAAAAGGAGGAGGAGGGAGTTTGAAAGCACAATTTTGTGAATTCCTCATTACTAATTTATGAAAAGCATTTTCCAGCAACCTTTAATTGTCAGCAGATGTGGACACACTACTTTTCACCATCATCTTTACTCGGCAAAGAGCACCAGTCCAGACATGCGTCTCTGAATTATCATCAATCACTCCAGAACTTTCAGAAATGGCTCTCCCCATAAAGTGACAGCGTCACAAGCGCAGGATCTCATCAAATACAAACTCAAGGCCCTCTCTGGCTGTGACTCCAGAAAGTTCTGAGTCCTTATTTGCCCAACTTCAAATCTCCCCAGAATGTCACATCTAACAATGGTATGTCAGGCCATCCTGGCTGGCCAAGGGATCTCCCCTTCCCACCACCCCTGCCCAAGGTGTTCTATTTATTTTCCCTTCTCCCTGGGGGTACTTCTAGCTTTCTTGTAGCACAATCTAAAGGGACTATTACCCTATAAAAAAAAAAAAGGCAAGTTACTAGGCTGTGAGTGTAGCTCAGTGGTAGAACATTAATTAGTCTAGTGTGAGCAAGGCCCTGAATTTGATCACTGACCCCCACAGAAACAACAGCTTTCAGATAAACACATCTGTACACATCTGTATATCTTCGCTTTGCCCTGCTGTTGAATCCACTAAACTTGGGTCACTGAGGGAGGTAAGGAGAGATGGTGGTTAGTTTAAAGACAAGTGCTCAGAAGTCACCCCAGGGATCTAGACCTGGCGGGCAGCTCCTAAGTCAACCATGATTGGTGCTCACTGGTGTGACACTGTCTTTTAATTATGACACACTCCTATCAGGAGTCATCAGGGAAAGCTGTAGTGGTTTGAGGAAGAATGAGCCGGCCTCCTTGAAAAATTTTCACATTGGGAGCAAGAACTTAGTGTGAAGTGTTCTCATTTTTTTTTTTTTTTTTTTTTTTTTTTTTTTTTTGTTCCTCCTAGCTGAATCTGCTGCAAATCAGGCCAGCTACAGCCTGTGGCCAACATTCCACGTGGGCAGCGAAGTGGACAGGACTAGCCAGGGGCCGCTGTGGTGGATGAAGGTGCCGGAGGCCAATGTCCTTGGTGACAGATGGGTCCTTATTTATTTTCTGTTTTTCAGTCAATACAGATACCCGTTTTCAATTGCATTTTGTTTAAAACATTGTGAGGCACGAGAGACGAGACGTGGTGGCTTCTGTCTCAGTAACTGACCAAGAAAGCCAGACGCACTTAATTGTTGGGTTCTCCTCTGAGCTGTGGACGGGAAGTGGAGAGAGCAACTCAAACCAGAAGAAGCTGGCTAACACGAGGCTCAATTATCACTAATTGGCTCACAGAAGAGACTGCGTGTGCTTTAAGATCTGTCAGAGTTCTCTCATTTCAAGGCAACTAGAAGCCTCCTGTGTTTCTTCCTACCTCTGCACCTGACTGGTGAATCCTCTTCAGCTATTTATAAATAACTTCCACCCCCTCTCCCAGACTCCTGAGCAGTAAGAATCACATATCAAATTAGGAATCTGTATGCAACTTGTTGCTTATATAGTTGAAAATCTATAACTTCGAATCTCTTAGCCAACTGATTACACTTTCATGCTAAACATAGTGGTCTATATGTAAAAATTATCAGTATGAGTCAGGAAAGAAAAAACTGGGAAGCATAACTTTCAAATATGTACATTCTGTATTCAAAAGCCAGCAGAGAAGAGGAACCGTGAAACGAAATTTCATTTTCATGGAACAGGTGAAGGTCAGGGAACTTCCGCTGAAAATGACATTCTGTAAGCGTGGCAATTGGGTGGCGGTTCTCAGGAAATGTGGCAAGGGCTGCGAAGATGCCTGCAGGTGCTGACATTTTCACTGGGTAATAAATTTGACCAACAAATACATCAACCAATATCCAGCAAAGAGAGAAAAAAAAATCTAAATGACAGACTCATCTTCAAACAGAAACCCAGGCAGTCCTTGGGCGTGAGAAAGGAGAAGATGGTTGGGGAAACAAAAGGCAAAACAGGACACTTCCAGTGACCAATACCCGTCTGGTGGTGGTGGAGCGAAAGAACCATGGACGGGTGTGGGAAACAGAAACCACAGCTAAGAGCATGGCCATCAGCCTTTAACGGACAACTCATGGAAGAGAACACCCAACACATCTTGAGCAGAAACAGATATTAAACTAGTTAACTTGAGAGATACTAAAGTTATCTGAGGGGGGGGGATTAATTAAGAAAATGTCTCCCTAAGATCAGGCTGTAGGCAAGCCTGTTAACCATTTTCTTAATTATTGATTGGTGGGGGGTTGCCCACCCATTGTGGGTGGTACCACCCCTGGGTTGATGGTCCTGGGTTCTAAAAGAAAGCAGGCTTAGCAAGCCATGGGGAGCAAGCCAGTAGCAGCACCCCCAATGGTCTCTGCATCAGCTCCTGCCTCCAGATTCCCATCCTGTTTGAGTTCCTGTCCTGACTTCCTTCAATGATGAAAAGTGATGTAGAAGTATAAGCCAAACAAACCCCTTTCTCCCCGAGATCCTTTGTGTGTGGTGTTTCAGCACAGCAAAAGTAGCCATATCTGGGGCAGAAATTGGTATCAGAAGTAGGGTAGTGCTTACAGACCTGACCATGAAGGATTTTGTTTTTGTTTGTTTGTTTGTTTGTTTGTGGGTTTTTTTTTTTTTTTTGAGGATTGTGGAAGAACTTAGGAATTTGGGCTGAGAAAAGCCATTGAGTGTTCGAAGCTTGGTAAGCTGTTCTGTGTTGGCAGAATGTTGAAAGTAATGCAGATGATAGAAGCCTGGCTCGTGGAGTTTCAGGGGAAGTTGGGAGTCCCTTAATGACTCTATCAGAGCAATTTCCTATTTAGAGTTAAGAATCTGTGATTCTGGTTAGCTGAGGCTGAAAAATCAGCTATGATAGAGAAGATAGATACCAGAACCACTGAAGTAAAAACTTTGCTTTACTGGGACACTTGACAATGCCCAGCTGGAGCTAAGAAATCAGTGGTGATTAAGAAGAGACCAGCATCATTGAGGTAAAATCATCTGGGAAGTGTTTCCTTAGGGTCAGCATAGGCAAGCTTTGTTTAGAGATAGCCAAGGTTGTACCTTGTGCTGGCAGCCGAACTTGATAGTATAAGAGTCACCCAGGTAGCGCTGGTTTTGAAGGTGTGAAGAGGTCATGGAAAGCAGCTGAGTCTTGTCACTGTGAGAGGCCAGGAGAGGCATTGCTGAAGGTACAGCTGGAGTAGCAGTAAAAGTCTCAGGATTGAAGAGGTCGTAGGAAAAGCTGAGGTTTGGCACCAAAAAGAGAGCCCAGAAGAGGCTATTGGTGAAAATGCAGCCCACTTGCAGAAGACCCTGGCATTTTGAAGGTGCCAGTACTGTGGGATGAACACCAAGAGCAGCATTAGTGGTGGAGTAGAACCTGCCTGAGCTGTGTGTGCTCCAGGCAAGCTGTGTGCTCCAGAGGGCAGGGCCTGAAAAGTGATCTAGGCCTTTGGAAGAACCCAGATCTTGACTGAATCCCAGACAGACATTGGACGTTGAGTGATTTACACTGTTGTAGTTGGGTTTTGCTTTGATCTGATTATGATTGTGCCCTGGTTCTTCCATCTGGTAATAAGGAAGTATTAAGCTTAATTTTGGTTTTACAGGAGCCCACAATTGTGAGTCTTAGAAATTTTAAAAGAGATTTTGGATTTTTAGAGACTGAACTTTCAATGTGTTTGGACTTGGGGCTTTTAAAGTTATTTATGTTTTATATTGTGATGCTATCTTGGGGATAAATGAGAAAGGAAAGGTTCTAGTTGGAAAATGGTGTGTTTGTGTGTCAAGTTGACATAAAACTAGCCAGCACAATTGATTCCTTGTCAACTTCACACAGCTGAGGTCATCTGAGGGAACCTCAATTAAGAAAATGCTTCTATAACATCAAGCTGTAGGAAATGGAGAAGAAGTAGATTGGGGAGGTAGGAACAGAAGAAAGTGGGGAGGCTGGGATGAGAAAAGGAAGGGAGAACTGTGGCTGGGATGTAAAATAATTAAGTTAATTAACAAAAAAATCAAGCCTATCTACAGTTTTATTAATTAGTGATTGATGGGGGAGAACCCAGTCCATTGTTATCCTGGGTTCTATAAGAAAGCAGGCTGAGTAAGGCATGGGAGCAAGCCAGTGAGCAGCACCCCTCCATGGCCTCTGCATCAGCTTCTGTCTCCAGGTTCCAGCCCTGCTTGAGTTTCTGTCCTGACTTCCTTTGATGGTGAACAATGGCAGTGTAATCCAAGTAAATAATAACCCTAATTAGGACGAAGGGACAGCACTCTTGGTTTAGAAAGCCCCCTTCTCTGGAAAATGGGGTTTCCCCAAGTTTGGATTTTGCTGCTGCTGTTGTGAGACTAAGCTTAACAATTTAACTTTCCAGTAGTTTTATATGAGTAATTTATTTGAATAATTACAAAGTCTAGACCAAGCTTATAAGATAAAAAAAAGTCAAAAGTTTAAAATTAATTGAAGAAATCAATTTGATAAGTACTCAAACAATGATTTTTTCCATGAAAAATAAATTGCCCGTTAATTAGTAAATTTAAAATTAAATGCAGTAAATTTGCAATTGCCAGGGCTGATAGAAAAAAAGGCAGACATGAGAAACAACCCACAGAGACCCTACATCTTGATTTCCATTTCAATTATGTCTTTGTTTCCATTTTTTTTCCATGCTGGGGTTGAACCCACATCTTGCACATGCTTGGCAAACACTCTACCACTGAGTCTTTATGCTTCTTTGTTTTCCTTCTAGTTATTAAAGTGAACATTTATTAAGAATCTACTGTCCAGCAGTGAGACTGGGACCACAGGGCTAAGCCACACCCTAAAAAACAGCAGAGTGCCTTCTGTGGTTTCATTTTAGCAGCTCAGGAAATTCACACCATAGCTCATAATTAATCGAAAGGGAGTTGACAGAGACAGGGAAATGTCTGCCACCCAAGCATGAGGACCTGAGTTCAGATACCCATCATCTACATACAAGCTGGGAACTGCACTACACATCTGTAACTCCAGTACTTCTGGGGGCCAGCAAAACGTGGGTCTCTGAAGCTCGCTGGTCAGTCAGCCTAGATAATAGGTGAGCTCCAGGTCAGTGAGAGACCCTGCTCAAAAAACAAGATGGAGAAGGATAGAGAAAGATACTAATGTTGACTTTCAACTTTGCACATAAACACACGTGCAATCACATATATACTACCATATACACAAGAGTGTACTTACTCTAGATAAGTATATTCTTTCTTCTGTAAGTTCTTTTCTAAAAGAAAAGGTTTATTTTACTATGTCTCATTCTTAATCCCAAAGAAAACCAGAGGAAATGGAGGAAGAGCAGAAAGTAAGCAAAAAGCTGTAGAAACGTGAACAGAAAAATAAGACAAAAACATAAAAGTAGAGTATAAATCATTTATAAACAACTTTAAAGTGAACCGCAATTTTCCCTAGGGAATAGAAAACTCTAAAATTATACTTTTGAATATTATGACTGAAAAGCTACATGGTGATATAGCAGAGGACATAGGAATAAGACAGAAATGACATCATTCCAGTACATAGCCTGAAGGAAAAGGTTAACTTGGAGAGAGATAAGAGCCAGAGTCCTAATCCACTGTCACCATAGAAGTGACCTGACAAATTATGAGAAATAACAAGTTGGGCTGGCCAGTGGTGGCGCATGCCTTTAATCCCAGCACTTGGGAGGCAGAGGCAGAAGGATCTCTGTGAGTTCGAGGCCAGCCTGGTCTACAGAGCGAGATCCAGGAATAGGTGCAAAGCTACACAGAGAAACCCTGTCTCGAAAAACCAAAAAGAAAAAAGAAAAGAAAAGAAATAACAAGTCGGTCAAACCAATTAATGATAAGTTTATCCCACAAATATTTGAAGTATGCCCACAGTGAGCCAGGTACACACAGCCCTCCAACTCAGTGGTATACAATCAATGTTTCTTGAACCAGTAAATGAAAGAAGGGAATAAGGAACTAGTCAAGGCTTCTGAATATCTATCCATCCTAGTCTCTGGATCCCTCTGCTAGGTTAACTCATTCTCCTGGGCTCCTATTGAATTCACACATAAATAACCTTACTTTGCTTTACTGGGACACTTGACAATGGTCAGCTGGAGCTCAGAAATCAGTGGTGACTAAGAAGAGACCAGCATCATTGAGGTAAAACCTTCTGGAAAGTATTTCCTCAGAGTCAGCACATGCAAGCTGTGTTTAGAGATGGCCCAGGTTTAGAGGTCCAAGAAGACTTCAGGATCTCATGAACCCACAACAACCAAATACACCCAAGTGGACCTGTTCTACAAATACTGAGGAATCTGGACAAGGGGATTATGGGATCTCAAGAAATAATAGTTTTATTGTTAATCCTCTCACTTCTGGGTAAAAGGAAAACATTTGATGAGCAAATACTACAGAGACAGTAGACATTTACATTCAGTCTGTATCCCAGCACTCTAGCTTGGGCCCTTAGCTGGGCACCACTGCTATAACAAGTCACATGTCACCCATGACATGACCTGGGTAAAATACCTATGCTTGCTCAGGCACAGTGACACTGGAAAGGATGACACCACACAGTGTCTCACAGTGACTTAGATATCTTCATCTGTCCAATACTGTGGCACATGTTCAGGCTGATCAATGAACTGATATCAAGAGGAGAGGTGCAGGGGATGAAGAGTGTGTGTGTGTGTGTGTGTGTGTGTGTGTGTGTGTGTGTGTAACACAGGCAGCAAGATCCAATGTGACTACAGAGATCTGAAGGAAATCCTCCGAGAATGCAGCACCCCAGTGCTAGCCCAGAAGCCAGGGTTAAATAATAACGAACGCTCACACTCTTCCCTGTATGTCTTGGTAAACCTCCCCAGGTGAGTCTAATGTGCAGGTGAGGACCAGAACACTGTCAGAGTGCTGGGGAGAAAAGCAATGATTCCTTCCCGATTCCTGCAAAGGTCAAAGCTGGCGTCTGTCTAACAAGACAGATTAACAACAGAAGAGCTGAACAAATGTTCTTGAAGTTCTGTGGGACCTGAGCGCTTCCAACTATTTAGACTGAAGGACCCAGAGAAAAACTGCATTTTTACGCTAAGTCCGATGAAACACTTGGAGAGTTGTGGAGAAACATGAGTGCCCACAAATCTGCCCTGTTGGTAATAAGCTGGGGGCATGGACACACAGCAAGGGCTGACTATTCAGATCCTTTGCTGGGTCTCTATAAGACATTCCTTCACCCTGTGTATGAGGCAGGACACCTCAGGGCCTCTGGGGTGACAGAAGTCAGAGAGTAACCTTTCCAGGTTTATAACTTGCTTTGGGGAGACAAGTTCTAGTTTCTATGACCCACTTAGTGGGGCGAAAGGACTGGAAACAGGAAGGCAGAGATCCAAGAAATATGTTTGTTTCTAAGACCCTCTGAGCGTCTTCTATTCTGGTATACCAAAACATTCTGTATATCAACGTGGTGTCCTTCAGGGGATTGTAGGGCAGGGAGATGGCTCAGTGGTTTAGAGTAGTTGCCGGTCTTCCAGAGGACCTGAGTTCAATTCCTAGCACCCATATTGGACAGCTCACAACTACCTGTTACTCCAGCTCCAGGGGATCTGACACTCTCTTCTGACCCCCATGGTTGCCAATACCTTTATGATGTGCACGTGCGCACACACACCATAAATAAAAATGAATTGTAGGGGATCACATACCAAGCCTTAACTGCAGCCTCGCAGAAGATTTAGTTCTTCCTCCTCTATCTTCCAGTTTCTACAGTGGAAATGATGGATCTTTCAAGCCTAGAACGCCAAATTACTAGATAAAGATTTCTGAGAGCGTTACAAGGCTTACTCTAAACTAGATTGCTTAGAGAATGCTTGTCAATCTGACAAAAAGTGAGAGAATTTTCAGAGTAAAGTTAAGTGATTACCATGAAATGGTAATAGAACATATCCATGCCTTGATGACAATATGGTCCTTTGGAGCACTTGCCTAAGTCTTTCCCGGTCTCTGGGTGGTTTGGTGGGCTAGGAAGTGCTCTGGAATCAGCCGCAGAATCACTCTGGCGATCTCCTCACACAGTCAGTTCCCTCTTTGACACCTGTCACTGAGTAACTTGTAATTACTTAGCAAATTGGAAGTGCCTGCCCCCCCCCCCAACACTTAATCAGCTTTTCCTGTTTGTTTTTTGTATGAATAGGCCCAAGGTGTCCATCTGCTTGGGAGGAGATTAAAAAGTTAAAGTTGCAGATGGAACCAGAAAAAGCAGGAGGCTGGTACTAGGGTCTGACATGCCAAAGAGGATTATGCAGTAAAACAATAGTTTTACAAGTCAGGCCTTTTCACTGAGAGGATTTTCCCAATTACTCTAATATCCACTTTATTAAGGGCCCATAACGGTGGTGTTCTGCTGTGGGACGATACTCCTTCCTAATACAGAAAAGCCAGGGAAGCTCCAGACTCCTTTAGTACATGGTGCAGAGGGAACTATTAAAACAAAGCCTGCAAAGAACAAGGAGGGGAGGAGGGGGAGAGAGAAGAGGACACAGAGGACCAGCCAAGGCTGCTGTGGCTCGTTAATGAGGACAGTGATAGCAACACTAAGAGCGAATGTGCCCCCATCTGCTCCGGACTCCAGAAGACACCACCCAGCCCAGGCCTTGGCTCCTTCACGTTGCCCCTGCAATGCCACACAGGGAGGCTCTGAGAAGAGTTTTGCTGAGCCTCTCTCAGGCAGTTAAATATAAATTCTGAGTTGAGGGCAAAGATATTCAACTTTTTTTTTTTTTTTTTATCCCGTGAAGCCTTCCCTTGGACATTACATACCATTTCTGCCGGGCTTATTGAAATATTGAAACTAGTTTCACAAAGTGGAGCTGTATTATTTCTACCCATTCCATTTGATAATTCCACAGGATAACTGAATTAGGTGCTTTTCTATTTGGTGCTGACAAACTCGGGCCTATTCATTATGAACATGGAGAGTTTATTTACTCCTTAATCAGTCATGTGTTGAGCACTGGAATGTTCCTGGTGCTGGGATATAGATAGCAGATACAGAACTAGCCTCAGAGAGTGTGCAGTGAAGTTTAAAAAAAAAGTGACCATGTAAGCAGAGTTTATAGTATTGTGAGTTGAATTGTGTGCTCCCACAAAAAATAAAAAAACAAACAAAAGCAAAAGCCAACAACACACACACACACACACACACACACACACACACACACACACACACACACACCCATTCACTGAAGCACTGATGCCCCATAGCTGAGAAAGCACATTTGGTAGAAGTAGGGTCTTTGCGAAGGGAACCAAGTTAAATGATGTCATATTTTGTTTTAAGAGGAGTTTAATCCGCTGTGACTGCGATCCTGATAAGTAAAGAGATACAGGACACAGACAGACACAGGGGACAACCTCTCCTGTATAAAGAAGTGACAGAGATTGGAATTCTATAGTACTATAGATTAGCTCGTGAATGTCCCCCAAAGGCTTGTGTTTAGGCTTGGTCCCCAGCATCTGGCATTATTGGGCAGTAACAGGAAGAAATTAGGTCACTGAGGATTTGCCCTCAAAACAGACATTAGGGCCCGAGCCCCTCCTCTTCCTTTCCGTTTGCTTCTCTGCTAACAAGTAAGCTCACTACACCCCTTGTTCTGCCGTGGTATGCTGCCTCACCACAGGCCCCAAAGCAATGAGGCTAGCTGGGCATGGACTGAAACCCCCAACACTATGTGCCAACATAAACCTTTCTTTTTGGAAGTTGATTATCTCAGACAGCTTTTATAGTAACAGACAGTCAGCTGGCCCATGTTGCCTTAAGATAATGAATGCCAGAAATTATTGGCCACCACCAGAAGCCAGGAAAGAGACCTTCAAAGGAGTTTCCCTTAGAATCTCCAAGGGAACCAACGCACTGTTATTTTTTTTTGCCACCCTTTTATGTCATTGTGATGGCTTGAATAAAAATGGCCCCCATGGGCTCACATATTTCAATGCTTGGTTTGCTGTTGGTAGAACTGTTTGGGAAGGATTTGGAGGATTTTGGAAGCACGGCCTTGTTGGAGGAGGTGTGTCACTGGGTTTGAAGTTTTAAAATCCCATGCCATTCAAGGTTAGCGCTCTCTCTCTCTCTCTCTCTCTCTCTCTCTCTCTCTCTCTCTCTCTCT
>CABHPQ010168602.1:22604-51176 GCA_902168405.1 Peromyscus aztecus | reverse complement strand
TAGGCCAGTTGATAAATATTTCAAAATGTACAGCAGTTAAATAATTTAGGGAACCTGTACAAGGTTTAGAAGGAAGAGTCCATGGTTATTCTAGTTGCAATTTTAAAGTCAGTACTTATAGTATGTGGTAGCTTGCGTTTACTGGGGGGTCAACCGTAGATGACCGCTCAGACACAGTTTAGACCAGTTAAAGGTTTTTATTCCAGCTGGCTGAGACTACACTCGGGTTTTTCTGGACCCAAGTGTAGCCCCTAGCTTTTAGAGCAAGGAAATTTAAAGAGAAAAAGCATACCCTGGTATCTTGCTCTGCAGCTGCAGGGGGAAGATTTGCACAAACAGGCAGTTTAACAGAGGCTAAGGTAAGTTAGCTGGCGCATCTTGACCTCAGGTTTCTAGAACAAAGGTGGGTAATTTTCCATGTGATTCTCCATCAAGGAGATCAAATTCTAGTTAAACCTGAAATAGCCTCAGCAAGATACAAGATAATGGAACCTCTGCACTGTCTTGCCCAGTTATAGTATTCTAATATTTTATATATAGCATTGACAGAATAAAGTATACATTTTTAATGAAAAACTGAAATACAGTAAGAGAATAAATTTTATTATATTTAGAGGGTTTTGAAAGGAATGACTGATACACAAATATGGTTTTCTGCATATTACATGTTACTGACTTAAGAAACTTTGTGTTGTGTGGGTGTTGATTATCTATCACTATTGCCTACATGCTTTCTGCCTTATCATCTCTGATTTCATTTATAGACATGCTGGTCGGAAGCCAGTTCCAGATTATTAGCCTTGGAGACCATTGAAGATGGACCCCCTCCCTCAGGGTTGGCTGTGGACCCTTACCCCCTTTCCCTCCTAAATACAACAGCCCTTCCTTAGAATTTAAATTACCATACGAAAAGGTGCTGGTAGCAGGGCTTTGTTAGGGCAAGTCCCTTTCTGCTCCTCATTTTAGGCATGTAGATACCAGAGTTCTACCTCTGGCCCTGAGCGGAGGCCATTCCATACTATTGTCTTCTCTTCTGAGGTTAATCTGACTGGGTCTGTCAATCATCTTCAGGAGATGACTCACTCACCCTTCCCAGGAGCAGCTTGCAGCAGCTGCTTAGGGAGCTTCTCCCATGAAGCACTGTTGAGCCTGCTGGCTTTCGCTTGTCCCATTTCTTCTTGTTACGCATGCTTGTTTGACCCTCTGAGCTTTCCCACCCTTTCTCCAAAGCCTTCCTTCCCTTAGGGCATCTAGCCTCTTGCCAAACTCCGTTGGTTAATCCGCCATCTTCCTTGGACTCACCTGCGCAGCTGTCTTCCTCTTTCATTCCTTCCTTAGGACATCTCTGACTTCCCAACCCGCCCTCGTGGTTTTTCTCTCAAATGCTAATAAAAGTAAAAACCTTGAGCTTCCTTTTGAGTCCATTTCAAAATTATTTTATCAATGAGATGAAGAACACCAAAGGGAATTCTAGTGGCCCCAGTAGCAGTGTTTTCCTCTGTGGTTAGGTTCAGATTTACAGATAACAATGCCCAGTGGCTGTAAGCAAAATATATTCTCTGTCAGTGTATAGCATCCACATCTCGAATCCTAACCCTTCTTCAAAGTTAAAGACACTTGCCTACATTCCCCTTGTGTTATGATTTAGTGGTAAACACCCTCTCCTCTGCCACACCTTCCCTGCACACACACGGGCACACACACACACCCTACACAGGTTAATGTTTTTGGACATTTCTTTCCAGCTTCCAAAATGTTTTTCGTCTCGAACTTGCTTCTTGCCAGCCATTTGGTTACAGTTACAAGAAAAATTATGAATACACCACACCTTCTCTCTAATCAAGTACTTCTTTAAAAGCCAGTGTTACAGTGTTAAATCTCAAACCCTGGGGCAAGTGGTTGAGGTGCCTATTTAACATATCAAAGTGAATCTGGCCACCAGATTCTCCCAACATCCCTCAGTTCCTACCTGTTACAGGGTCCTCCAGCATTACCCTTCCCTACCCTGAACTCTCCAGCCCAAGGGTAATCCAGCCATTTTGGTTATCTGCCCTTTTTGTACCTTTGCCCTCCTGGCTGCTGCACTGAGTCATGCTGTGTTATCCTCCCCACCCCCACTCTCTACCCCACCCCCCTTCACCCTCTGCTGTGCCAGCTCAGTCTGGTCATGTCCACTCTGGACTCTCCCAAATGTCTCTGCCTCTGGCTATGCTCTCCCACATATCTATCATAGTCTTTCTCCTCCACCATACCTAGGAGCTGCCATGTCCTTTCCTTTTTTTATTTCTTTTCTTCATTCAGGTCATGAGAAACTGTGGTCACTCCACCTCACCTTAATATTCTATTCTGGATCATCTGAGCAGCAGTGCTCTATTGTGCCCATCCTCACCTCCACTTCATCTTTCTGAAATTCCATTCAACATCTCAAGTTTAGTGATGTTCTTGTAACCATTCCTAGGCTTCCTATGCTAGACCATAAACCCTGTGAGGAGATGACCTGTAGATACTATTTCCTACAATGCCTGTAACTCTGATTCACTTATAGTGGCGTTAAAATTTTGTAAGCATATATATTCTTGTCTAACAAAATTTCCAAGTTCAATAGTGTTATTAGTTTGACCTGTCAGGATATACACAGGATTCAGAATCTAGTATTTTCTTAATAGCTATGGAAAAAAATGCCACACAGTTCTCTATGGTCTCAATACGTATTTATTTATTACATATGTATGTACTAGAGTTTTAACAAGGCTCTTTGAAATCAGACATGCTCAAAAGTTTTACAAATGTGAGATGCATATATTTTTACAAAGACAATGTTGAACACTGACTTATATGTACATACTATCAATACATTTTATGTACAGAAAGTCTACAAAATGACCTATTGCAAATTTTGTGTGTCAAAATAAACACATCATTACTAAAACACTGCAACTGTATGGAGATTAAAAAAAATAAAGGATCTTACCTCCGAGCCAACCTTGAAGAGAGATTTTGCACATTTAATAGGGAACCTATCACTGTTCCCTGTGTCTTCCAGGGTGTCAACTTTGTGTTCTCAGAGGCCATGGAACAGCACCTCTCCTGTCACCAGTGGATCTCAAGGGCTGAGGCTGCAGCTCCACAGTCCCTCAGTAGAGAAGAGTTTATAACACACTGAAGAGTGATTTTCTTCTTTGGTCCTTGCTCTTCTCTAGGATTCAGTGACAATGTCTGTTGTCTTTGGTGTACTTGTTGATGGTTTAGGGTCATTTAGAGCCCAACTACTGTCAACAGCTCAACACACTGCCATCTAAATTGCTACTCATAATTTCCCCTGTCATACAAATCCCTTCATTGTCGTGCTTGCTAGAGTGGTAGCCCCTAAGGTAGAGGTTTGTCTTAGATTATAACAAAGAATCCATTCTGCAGTATAATTAATCATCTCCTATGTATGAGCAGTTCCGGAGAAATTTTTTATTCAGTTTTTATCTTGGTTAGAATAGGGAAAAGACCACATTAACATTAACAGCAAGCGGTAACCATATTATGACATAATTATACTGATATTAAAATTAGAATCATTTGGCATTATATCCTTGCTTTGTTTTGTTTATTTTTTTTCCTGCAGGAAGTTTTATAAATAAATACAAAATGTGTGAAGGATGCTTTCATATTCAAAGAAAATAAAACATGGTATTGCTAAATAGAAAACACTCCAAAGGAAGCCATAAACTGTGAGCATAAGAATAAGAAAAAAAAATTCCAGAATGTCTGCTTTCCCTTGGGACATATAGTCTGTTAGTTGTTATTCCTAATCACAGAGCTGAAACAACATCTGATGCTCTGGCTTAAGATATGATACCGTAATGCTGTCATTAAGTTCTTAATAACAATTTTGATGATTTCCCAATATTTCTTCCAATTTCTATAGCCTTAAGGGGGGGGGACTTATTTTTTAAGTGCCAACTAAGATAAATGTAAATGGTCTGTGTTGTCTACATGTGTTTTGTAATGGGTGTATAGACTTAGATGACATTTGCCTAACAAAGGATCTATCTTCTAAATTAAATAGTTATTTTGTTAGACTCGTCAACATATGGAATGGTGAGTTATAATTAACTTTAAGGCATAAGTGTAGTTATTTCAGCTACATTTTTCTTAGGCCAACATTTTCCAAATTGAAGTTATTATTAAATTACTGCTCATTTTCTACACATCCTGCTTCCCCATTGGCTGGCTGGCATCCCCTCTGACTCTGCCCTTCCTCCTCCCAGAGTCTTCAGCATCTGGTTTCCCCACCTATACTTCAATTCTGGCTACCGGCCTGTCAGCTTTTTGTTAACCAATGAGAGTAACACAAATTCATAGTGTACAGAAGGATTATTCCACAGCAAACAGTGACTTTATGAAAACAGAGATTTCAATTTTAATAAAGACTAACTTATTATTTATTCTATAGAACATGCCTTTGATATAATATCCAGGAGCCATCACAATGAACTAGTCTATCAGCTTATATGACATTTTCAAAAACTTGTTTAGGTATAGATTTTGAAATTGTATACTTTGTATTTGCACCTAAAGTCTGTAACCTGGAATATGTATGAGGTGCTTGAGAATATACATACATGAAGAAGGGATTGTCTTCAGATGTCAGGCAGAGAAGCAAACCATGAAGAGATGATAATGGAAATCTGGTTCAGATTGACTCTATCAACCTGGATCAAGATTTCTAAAGAGTCTGATGTTAGGTGGTTTACTCCCCATATATTTAAGCCCAGTATAATTTGAAAATGTTTCTGGTGTAATACAATCCCCATTGCACAAGAAGCATAATTACATTGACACTTGACTCAGAGTACATGTCATTTCTTCCAAGAAGATGGGTTCTGGAAAGATGCTGCCTGGACTAGCTCAAGGGTCTAAGGTCTGACCTGATATCAGTCACACAGACAGGGTAGAGATCATTTGGACTATCTGCCATCTCTGGTCCTGATTGTGGGAGCTTTGGGGAACCTCTGGCTATAAGGATCATTTAGATTACAAGCCTCTGGTCTTGGTCATAAGAGCTTGGTAAGTCCTGGACCAACAGATAATGCAGATCACCAGGCTGTTTATCACTACCAATTCTCAACTTTTTAGATGGAAGAGCAGGTTCTTCATATTTCCCATTGGAAAGACAATCCTATGTGCTAAACATTCCTGGTTTCTCTAGAGATCTGTAGGCACAAGGACCTTCTTACCATGCTCCCAACACTTACTTAAGAGAATTCTCTTTACCTATTTAAATGAGAGATCATGATGATATTTCACAAAGTTGTTGAGCTAAATAAATATAATGTGAAATGTACAAACATATTAATATAGAAACTAACCACAAAAACATTATAATTTTATCTTTCTTCTACCTTCAGCTAGAAAGATCCTACAAACTTACTGATAATTTTTTAAAACAGAATGTCCCTACTCCCTTTAAACCAAGAAAAGAACAGATAGGGCAAGTCTTTTGTTTTTAAGAATTAACTCTAGTGTAGGTCTGTTTAGTAGTGAACATTAATACCTAAGTCATTAGTACTGTTTCTTGTTTCTACATTGAAGTGCTCCATGTGATAACCATTCTCTTCTCTAAAGTGTTAATTGACTAAGGACAATCCAACACTTGTTCAGTCTCTATCGCACACTCCATTAAAATGTTTAAGAATAGGTTCCATTCATGTTATCAATATTGTTTTAAAGATTTTTGTGATTCTTTATTGGATAAAATTATTTTTTGGTAAATAATAAAGAGTTAAACAGAATCACCTCATTTTCTTTTCATGCCTTTTTTTTTCTTGTTTTGTTTTGTTTTGTTTTTCGAGACAGGGTTTCTCTGTGTAGCTTTGCGCCTTTCCTGGAACTCACTTTGGAGACCACGCTGGCCTCGAACTCACAGAGATCCGCCTGACTCTGCCTCCCGAGTGCTGGGATTAAAGGCGTGTACCACCACCGCCTGGCCTTTTCATGCCCTTTTAAAGTTTAAATGCTCTCATCATGTAATATGTAAAAACATGAAAGCTTCATGGTTTTGTGCATTACCCTTGCACAGGAGTCATGCTAATCTGTGTATCGTTTGAATTTTAGTATATGTGCTGCCAAAGAGAGCACAAGATTTTCATGAGTCTTTAAATAGATTATTTTTTTATAAAATCAAAGTACATGTTTCTTTCATCCCTGGTATTCATATAAAATTGGCAATTGTTGTCCAGAAGTCATTGCAAAAGTTGATTATTTATGCAGTGTCAAAAGAACTTGCAAAATAGTTTCTGATCCCTCTGTTAAGACATAAAAGCTAATAGAGACTTTTCCCTAAAGTATTCTACATCCTCAGAAATTAGACCACTTATATGCATTTGACCATTAGCACTGACTTCCATTCTGAACACCTGGCCAGACATCTTGAGCCAGTAATTACATAAAGAAAAATTTCTGAATTCAGAACTACTTATTTAATGCTTTTATTACAGTTAAGTTCTTAATGGTTTTCAAAATGTTATACCTTTACCTTTAGATACATACACTGGTATATGAGAAATACATACATTCATATGCACAGAGTGATACACAAATTACAAGTTGATTCTGGTTTAAAATCCTTCACCAATATTTGTTTTCTTTAACCTATAAGCTTTCCCCCATTGGTTTTATACTTCCCTGAGTATTTTCTGTTTCTCAGTTGGTATTGGTGTGATTGGGTCAACTTCTATTCATGGTCCTCTTTGAGAGAAATAATTAAACCATAACAAATTGGTATCTCTTTTCAAAATAGCAAAGCACAAATTGCTTTGCTTGATCCCTTATTCTGCCACTTTTAGATGAGTAATATTTCTTAACTCTTCTGTGCTTTAGGCTCTTCTAAAAGAAATGTGTTACTGTCCGTCATAAGGGCATAATCTTTGTTAAGTATCTATCTTAATACCTAGAATTGAGTGAATACTCTATGGCAGCAAATGTAGTTTATTTTAAGAGCATTTAGAATGACTTTGAAATAGACACTAATATGAATGGATGGATATACCTTGTATACTTTAAACATCATTTTGGCTCAACTGAAAGAAACATGAGTAACTTATTTACTTATCTTAAGTAATCCTACTTTTGGCATTGCATACACTTACGTAATTTTGTATAGTATTTTTACCTATAATTTCATTAGTATTAAATATTTTTAATAAATATACTGGAGAACTCCGTGCAGCATGAAAAACTGGTTCTATTCAGTTAACTGGACATTTTTAGCACCTTCAGGTTCTTTCATGTTTTCTGTCTTCTCACCATACATTTCATCATGACCGCAGAGGTTGAGCCTTCTAACTAGGTGTACCAAAGAGTGAAATGTGCAGCTAATTAATATCTAGTATGCTGAAGATGAGCCTTTCATGAAGAGTTTCCATAGATGGATTTCATCAGACTATAGTGAGTGAACTTCCAGTTCCACATCCGCTGGCTTTCTGAGATTAAAAACATCCTGGAAGCCAAGTCCCTCCTGGCAGCCTTTTAAAGAGAAGTAACGATCACAGCAATTTAGGGATGCTTTCCAACTCAGTCTATTAGACTTTATAAAATCATACTGTATTTGAAAAATTTTAAACCAAATTACCAGATATCCTTACAAGCCATTAATAGACTACCCTGGGTGATTTATGTAAGAAAAATGACACTCACATATAGAGATGATACCAGAAAGTCACAATTTGAAATAATCTAAGATGCCAGATAGATAAAAGTATTCTCAAAGTAGCCAAAAATAAGTGTGTGTTTTAGGATACATCCCTGCTAGATAACCTTAATTACCTTATTACTTTAAAATGAATTTTTAACATGAAACATAATCAACTGCAAACACTTCATCTTTTTTTTTTTTTTTACAAATACAACTTGAGAGTGACTATGTATTTCCTTAACTTGTTTGTGTTTGATTTCCATATTATCAACCTTCTCTGAATTTATCCTCCACTTCAGTGGTGATATCTTTGGTTTTATAAGTACTTCCAACTTCTGGGTCTCTGAAATGTTCCATTCTAACAAATCCTCCTCAGGGCTCTAAGTTTCTGCCTCCAGGTCCTGATGATTTAATATCCTGGCTGAATTCCCTCATAAATTTCCTACTAAATTCTTTTGTTTCCAAACTCTGCTTGGTTTATCAGTTACACTGTACCTTACCCATGTGTTTAGTACCCTGTCCTTTCAGCCCACTAAACTCAATGTCCATTCTCTGTATCAATCTACAGAGTTATTGTTGTTTTCTCATTGTTTAAGACAAGATCTCACTAGATATCCCTGACTGGCCTGAAACTCACCATGTAGCTCAGATTGAGCTCCAAATTTCAACAATCCTCATGCCTTTACCTCTAGACTGCTGGGATTATCAGTGTGCACCCCCATACCTGGCTCAAACTACAGAATGTGTGTGTGTGTATGTGTGTGTGTGTGTGTGTGTGTGTGTGTGTGTGTGTGTGTGTGTGTGTATCTGTGTGTCTGTGTTGCATGCACATGTGCAGTCCAGAGCAGGACATTGGGTGTCTTCTTATGTCACCCTGTCTTACTGCCTTTAAGCACTCTAACTGAAACTAAAGTTTACTCATTTCAGCTAACTGGATGGTGAGTCAGCTCTTGGGATTGGCTTATCTCTGCCTCATATAGCTGGAGTTTGAGACAAGCAAAGTGTTTGTGTTGGTACTGGATATTTAGACTCAGGCCCTCATACTTGTTGGTCACAATCTCTTATCTACTGAGCCAGCCATCCCCCACTCCAACTGCTACATTTTTAATGATAAAAAATGTATGTGTTTCATGGAGTTCTTACTACATAAGACATAAATGTGGTATCAAGGAGATTAAAAGAAGCACACTGCATTATAGTTAGATCTGAAAATGATCATAGACATGGGATTCTAAAGTCACAAAATCTAAAAGATTAAAAAGGTCAGCTATTGACAGCAGAACAATGACTCGAAAGAACATATTAGAAAGAATAAACAGCCTGTTTTCATCATAGATATTGACATATAATTTTATTTTTTGATAGGGTTTTGTCTGGTTTTGGTATCAGCATAATATTGGCTTCATAATAACATTTTGGAAATGTTCCTTCATTTTCTATTTTACTGAATAATTTGAGGAATTTTGGTGTATGCTATCCTTTGAAAATCTGATAGAATTCTGAACTGAATCCATCTGGCCCTGGATTTTTTATTTGTTTGTTTTATATTTTGTTGGGAGATTTTTAATTACTTCTTCTATCTCATTGAATGACAGAGTCTCTTGAACATATTTATTTCATCTTGATTTAGCTTACTCTTAGCCAAGGAGCTATTGGCAATTGATAGCTGCAGGAATGAGGAGAGTGAGTTTTCTTTTAAGAATGTAGCTCCTGGTAAGTTAATCATGCTACAGGAGAAGACCACACATCCAAGAATATATATGGTCAGCACGAATTAGACTTGATGGATGTTAAAACAACAACAACAATAACAAAATAACCTACAAATTTGGGTGGGTAGGAAAGTGGGGGTGGTAGATACAGTAAGAGTTGGAGGATGGGTTGCATGTGATCAAAACAGTTACAAAATTCTCAAAGAAGGAATACATTTTTTAATTAGGAAAAATTAAAATAGAAAGAAAGGTCAGAGCCAATGGTCTGCTCACAAAAGGGCTTGCTTGACACGTATTATAGAAAGAAAACTTGGTTGAGAAAGTGGACAGATAATCAGGGAAATCAAGAAAATGCACCCAGTAAGGATACAATGTGAGGCTTCTCCTTAGGTAGGTGTTCCTGACCTGAAAATAACAAGGAAATGCCATAAAGAAAGGATGCTGGTCCTCTAGAAGGCCATTGCACAGACTGTTTAGTGGTCTATGTCACATAATGGTTGAGGAGTAGAGATTGAGGGAAGTGTGTGTAAGATCCTCATATATTTTTGGTAGAATCTATAAAAACAATTTTCCTTTATAATCATAGACATTGATCCTAGGCAAAAAGGTTATCACTAGTTTTCTCCACTGTTTAACTCTTCATTTACATGCCCCAAATCTATAGCCTATAATATATTGGCACCATGTATATTTACTTTCACATATTATATTGGAGCTAATTTATCCAAAACTAGATATTTTCAGATAGATGTGTCTTTATTTCTTATTGTGATTGGACATTTTATTATTTCTGTTATTTAAAACATGCATCCCTTGGATCTGAAGAGACAGCTCAGAGATTAAGAGCACTTGTTGCTCTTAAAAAGAACATGGATTCAATATCTAACACTCACATGGTAGTTCACAACCATCTGTAACCAACAACTCATGTGGTGCAGAGGCATTTATGTAGGCAAAACACACACAACATATAATAAAATGAATAAATCTAACTAATTTTTTTAAAAAATGTAACCCTTTAATTTCCTAACATACATATTTGGAATCTTCACAAATCATTTATTATTTTTATATATTCCTCTTTAGTAGTTATTTAACTCCAGCCCCATGAGTGATTATACTCAACAGAAAAACCAACTTTGCATTTTACTTGACTGCTTATGCACAATCTAAGCTGTCCCTACAACTTGAAACCTCCCCATCTTTTGAGACTTTATTTTAAAGACAGATTTCAAGTAGCCTAAACTGGCCTTGAACTGACCTTTCTGACTTAGTCTTCCATGTTCTGAGATTTCAAGGTGTGCTTTTATGCCATAATCTTATGGTTTTTAGAGTCATATGTTCCCTTGGCTCTATATTCTACAAATATTCTACAAAGCCTTTCCAGTTGACACAAATGATAAATGTTTCATAAGTCCTATTGAGAACATCAAAATGCTTTTTAGAATACACTTCAGTGAATTTGTAGGATAGTAGTCAAAGCAGCTGCATTTTCATTTAGTACCTTTGCTGACTTGGATAAATATGAGGTCTGGTTATTGATATCCCTGAGCAGTGGGTAAAGGACTTAAAATCTAGAGTATTTATGAGGAAAGGTCTCCACTGTAGACCCTTGTAGACCCTTCCTCAAGTGTGTAGAATTCAAGGTGAGAAGAAAGATAAAGTGAACATAGAGTTTATACTTTGACTCTCAATAGAAGGCAAGAAAATGGCCATTTTTAAACTATAATGTTTAAGATGCAGAAATCTAGACATTCATATCACAGCCTCTATCATTTAATAGTTTAAAAAGACATGCAGCCATGAGCATTGCATAATTGTAGGTGTTGCTGCTAATACTTGCTTATGGATATGAGTTGTCTCTGCAGGGAAAAAAAAACCAAGATGAGTTTAAGTTTCAAAGTGTAGAAAAAGAATCAACACTTAAAAAGTGATAGAAACACAATGAATCTAAAGGAAAAGCAGCAGGAAGCAGGAATGTAGTCCCCAACCTCTTCACTATCAGGCAGGATAAAATAGTGACTTTGTTTAGGGACATTGATAATTGGTCTGACCATGCTAGCCAGTATAGTAGCTGTGCAGAAGAATTGCGAAGAATGTTTATAGATTAAATCTAAATTATCAAATTTAGAACACCATGAACATATTTAGGAGATTAAGCAGAGTTATAAAAAGAATTAACCAACTGTGTTTTCTCAGATGAATTTATTAATAATAACACACAGAAAAAAACACAAACAAACAGAAAGACTTTGGAAAAATAGTTTTAGAAACGTGTAATATATAGGAGAAAATATAATCAAGTAAGGACTTAAAGAAGACAAAAGAAGTTTTGGTTGAAGAGCTGATGATGAGAACTCTCCAAAATATCATAGATGAAAGACAAATGTAAATCATCAGCTATAAGCACAACAAATTGAAACCCACAACTAAAAAGAAGCTCATACCTATAAACACTGTATGGAACCACAGACATCAAAGACAAAGAGATGTTGAAAGGAGCTAGGTGGAAGAAAAAGTAGCTAAAAATGGAAGGCTTTGAAATCAATTTTCTGCAGGATGCATGACCATCCAAAGACAGTGGAAGTGTGTGTTGACAAGCAGAAAATACTGCCGATCTGTAAAACTGTATGCCTTGGAAAACAATTTAATATGAAAATATGTCTTTGCATATCAAGATCATAGAGATAAGAAAAGATGTGGTGGGAAGTTCAGAAGAGTGACTAGAGATACAAAGAAAATGATCACAGGTCAAAGGCCTTAGTGTATTAAGGAACACAAGGTTGATGAACTAGGCCATAGAAATTTAGCATTGCAGCCATTGTGTTATAGAATTTTAAAAGCAAAGGGGAATTAAAATTCATGAATCTGTAACACATGTCAGGACAAAAGTTAAAGAAGGAAAAAGTTTTCAGATTTAGCCTTTTTTCTACATCCATGGTAATGAAATCAAAATAATTAAAAAAAAATTGTAGGCAACTCCCAACTGGCAGCAAGAAAGGGGTTGGATAATTCTATAATCCAACAATCAAAAAAGATTGCAATCAAAAAAACAAAACTTGAAAAAAAGCACAAAATAAGAACAAACAATTTTATCCAAATACAAATGAATGAAATGCTAAGTACTTGGCGGAAGGGGGTTGCCAGGCTCTCTGGAAATGACAGAGGATAGGCACAGGCTTGTCAGAAGAGGCGCTCGGGAAATGTGAGGATGCTGAGCTTAAGAATAAAAACTTGCAAAACTGTGAAATGCAAATGCCAGTAAATGAATGCATGAGTAGCTACAATAATATATAAAATACACTCTTAAAAGCTAAACCTTAGAGATAAAGATGAGTTTACAGTAATAAAACTTGAACTCATGAAATTTAAATATTCTTGATAGTATAGTTGAGAAAGGTAAAGCAAAAATAAGAAAGAGTTACAAGGGAAAAATTTAAAACTACAAAAACCGTTTAGATAATGATAATGCTAGTCGAAGTTAACCCAACTAGCATAAGCAGGCAATCACTCGGTTAACCAATCAGCCTTACCAGACATGGTCTGATCTATCAAACACACTCTCACACTGTACAGTGTTTCTTCTTTCTCGCTTTTCCTCTGAGTGAGAGAGCCAAATCCTGTCATAGAGAAGAATCAACACTTTTGGAGGACTGAGTATGTATGGACTTTTGTCTGACCATGAGTCATTTAAATAAAAATTCAAAAGAAGAGACAACCAGAAATAGTTTGTTTGTTTGGAAACAGAAAAATTAGGTGGCAATAGGGATAATGAGAGAAAGTCTTTGCTACCAGTGTGACTCACACGTGCAGAGAATCAACATGCCCACTGCATACTACATTCCCTTGGTGTGACTCACACATGCAGGGAATCAACATGCCCACTGCACACTAGATTCCCATAGTGTGACTCACACATGCAGGGAATCAATATCCATACTAGATTCCCATAGTGTGACTCACACATGCAGGGAATCAACATGCACACTAGATTCCCATAGTGTGACTTACACATGCAGAGAATCAACATGCCCACTGCACACTACACTACCATGCTTTCCTTCCCATTTGTAGAACTGGCATCATTGTCCACCTCATTGCATAAGGAATCCCTTGTTTTCCCACTACCTCATAGAGAGTTGTTCACCTTTTTTTTTTTAAACTAATACTGTCATTTTTCTGCAACTTGTCTCGTCCCCTCTGCTTCATGCCCTCTTTTTTTTTAACTACAGAATTTTTCTTAAGGATTGGTAATATTATGACTAATAATTTGATCATGTAAGTCCTTTAATTTTGTATCATTTTCCTGATGCTTGCACTGGAAAACCAAACTCTGTCACATGAGGCCCAAGTTTCTTTGGATAGATTTTCCTGCCTTTCTACTGTGTTTTCTCCAGAGCCACAGTGGTGTTTTATTCACTGGTTCTGGTAGTTCCTTTGCTTCCTCCGAGCACTCCTTCCTCTCTGGCTCCTCTGTATGTACACTTCTCTCATTCCTGGAATGTCCCCCTTTATGGCATATGCACCTTACATGTCCTTTGTTTCCTAAAGGACACAACACAGGCACCAACTTCCTTAAAATGCCATGTCTGTGTTGTACCAGGAAATACATGAGAAGCAGTATATGTTTTCTTGCATGTAGGAAAATTCTCACTACTTTTAGGAAAAGAATACAAAGAAAAAAATGAATAGATAAAATTAAAATTGATGGATTGAAAAAAAATGTTTGCTGAAAGAAGTAAGAAAGACCATTCAGTAGACTGATAATGAGAACAGAGACCAAAACTATTTAACAGGCACCAGAGGGTGAAAAGAATTCCAGACTGACAATAATCAATTTCCAAAACCTTTGAGCACTGTGAAGTAAGAGCCACCAGGTAGAGCTGTGCAGTTTTTATGGTGCACAATTTGCAAGCGGCCCATAAATATCTAGTTAAAGGTGGACTCACCGATCATCTCAGCCTTATATGGTTGCACAGCTCCTGTGATAAAATGGATATAGGTCACATCATCCACTTCAGAATTTAGTTTTTAATTGAAGATTGCTAAACATTTTAGTAAAGGTTTGTATGTTGTGTTTCAAAAATGAGAAGTGTGTGTTTTGTATCCTTTAAATGGTGTATTGGAAATTTCATCATCAAAATAAAAAAATGTTAGGTACCAAATACAGCAAGTTTTAATTACATGAAAAAAATCACAAATATGGCATATAAGTCTATTAAGATCAATCCATGTGAGTCCATTTAATGGGTAATAGGGATTTATTAAGATACATCTTAATAAATTGAGTAAATATACTCATGAATACAGAACGGTAGACAGCAGAAGTTGTCCTCTGATCTGACTTTGAGCCAATTCACCTGGCAGTTCAATCAGACCATGAAGCAGGCAGCAGGTAGAAAGAGCTCATCACCCTTCTTCCTTACCTTTTAAGAGGTCCCATACAATGGCAGGAAGCATCGCTTCCTTTGGGGTCCTATAGCCCAAGTTCATGGGCGGAGCACATACCACTACATAAGTCTGCTATTTCAGTGAGATTGAAAGCCAACTTAAACTATGGTATAGTTTGGAAAGTGTGCTTAAATTTTATGGATTGTGGACTTCCAGTCCAAGGAGATCAAACCAAACCATTTAAAACACTGTTTTATAAACTTGTCTTTCTGATTTTATAAACTGACAAGTACCAGATCCACAGACTGAGCTCAACAGTAATAATTAAAATTTACAGATGAAACAGAACTCTTTCTACTTTACAGTCTCATACTAATATGAAACCTTGTCATAATTCTGTTTGTGCATCCATAGCTTCATTGGTGCCTGAACATGTAAATAAATAGTTTTGGCAATTTTGCTTTTCCTGGAAGCACCTAGAAGGAAATAAGAAAAAAATTTTTTTGTTTTATCTGTAAACGTTTGTTGTTGTTGTTGTTTGTTTGTTTGTTTTGTGTAAAGTCTCATTGACTATCCACTTTGAGAAAATCTTATTTCCCAGCTCAAGATGAAATTCTTCAATTTTTATATATTCTCCACCCACCTTTTATATTCATCCACTGTAACATATGTTCTTAAAAATACACACATCATAATAGAATAGCCAATAAGATTGCTGTTTTGAAAGCTTCATCTTTCATCTATTTTAACCTGTCTTTCCTCCAGATCCCCCAGCTGTGGAACCAGCTTTCTTGGAAATCCGTCAAGGACAGGACAGAAGTGTGACCATGAGCTGCAGGGTCCTGAGAGCATATCCAATACGAGTGCTGACCTATGAGTGGCGTTTGGGCAATAAGTTATTACGGACCGGTCAGTTTGACTCTCAGGAGTATACAGAGTACCCAGTAAAAAGTCTTTCCAACGAAAACTATGGCGTTTATAACTGCAGCATCATAAACGAAGCCGGAGCAGGGAGATGCAGCTTTCTCGTTACAGGTAGGATACTAAATTACTCTGATTTTTGTTAATACATGATTTTGAAGCAATAGATCTTGGGTTTACGTGAATACTGGATTGAAATCATTTTGTAAATGGATCGGTTTGTAGATTTGTGATTTTGCTGTTCTAGTTGCAACATCTATTTGATTGTTTTTAGGACAGGTCTGTCTTTTTGGTGAAAATAATGCCTGTGCCTATAAAACAACACAAATGTCTGTCTGAATTCAGATGAAATAAGGAAGTTCTCCTGATTCTGTTTGTTCCTTTCAGTGATCACACAATTGACTGGGGTAACTAGCAGTACTGAGATAAGGTTGCAAGATAAGCCACATGGTCTGGCTCTCTCTCTCTCTCTCTCTCTCTCTCTCTCTCTCTCTCTCTCTCTCTCTCTCTCTTTTATGAGTAGCAGTCGTGTTTTGTTTTCTTAGTTATTACTTCTCAGTGTCCAAGGCTCAGTGTCTGTTTGTTCTTGGCTTGTCACATGTTCTCAAATATTTCATGGCAGAGCAATAAACTATATACAAAGTGTGACAATTAGAGAGAAGTACTAACACGTTTTGATGTTGTCAGCAACTGTAGGTTCCTTTTGTATAGTTTTAGACACTGGTTGAAATTATTCTGATATTCTCTGTGCTGTGGTAAATCTGTTCTTTGGATATTTTTTTGAACCAGAGTTTTGGAATGTATTAAAAGGAAATTACCTTTTCAATGTTATTTTTGTCTTAAGTAAAATGACATTTAACAGTTAGAGCATTTGTGATATTGAATGAAGAAGCTGGCCCCTGTGTCATCTCTGAAAAGCTGTTGTTTAAAAAAAAATGATGAAACTATCCCAGACTGAAAACTTGTTCATTAACGAGAAATCTAATTGTTAAGTTCTGATTTTGAGCAATCTCTCTGTACTGGGTGGCATTGTGTGTCAGTTGGACACAAGCTAGAGTCATCAGAGGAAGGAGCCTTAGCTGAGGAAATGCCTCTTTGAGATCCAGCTGTAAGGCATTTTCTCATTTAGTGATCAATGTGGGAGCGGGCAATCTATGGTGGGTGGTGCCATCACTGGGCTGCTGGTCCTGGGTTCTATAAGAAGGTGGGCTGAGAGGACCATGGAAAGAAAGCAAGCAGGTAAGCAGCTCCCCTCCTGTCCTGACTTCTTTCAGTGATGAACAGCAATGCTGAAGTGTAAGCCAAATAAACCCTCCTCTCCCCAACTTGCCTTTTGTCATGGTATTTTGTCATGGCAATAGCAACCCTAAGACACTCTCTAAAGCTGGATTTCCTTTGAGCCATTTTTACTGCCTAAAACATAATATTAGATTGATGAAATTCACTTGGCTACCAAGGAATATGAAGCAGTCTTCTCCACTGTACTCTGCTTCTTTTCATTTTTCAAGATTTTTTATTACGGCCCATGTCAATGAAATCCTTTTATAATTTGATTCTTAAAGTAAACTATTAACACAAAGCCAAAAGTTCCTAGGACAGTGTGTTTAACTTGTGGGGGAGGATAATGTCAGTGTAGTGAAATTAATAAGGGCTGGAATGTTGTCTGTTACTCAAGAAGAGATTTGCTATGATCTAGTTTACTGACAATCTTTTAACAAATATTCCATTTTTATTTGTTTTGTGTGCCTGTGTGTACATGGATGAGGGTGTTCACCTTTCACGTACATGGAGGTCAGAGGACTTCTTGCAGGGTTCAGTTCTCTTCTTCCACCATATGAATCCCAGGATGGAACTCGGGATGTCAGGGTTGGTTCCCAAAGACCTTACATGCTGGGCCATCTGACCCAGTTAGTCGTTTTCTACATAGTGCTTTCAATAATAATAGGAATCATGGAGAGGCAATTAGTTTTCTCGTGTTGGCACAAATGAGGAACCTGACTTTCATTCATTAATCCTTTAAAAAAAATAGACATCATAAAATTAACTGTACGCTTTTCACTCTTTGGGCCTTAGGCAATTTCCAATTTTCTGAAGTGACACTGGCTGTCAGGTTTAGGACCATGCTGCTTCTGTAAGATTTTCATTTGTTCCTTCTTATGTGACCCAAATTCTCTTTGAAAAGTCGAGGACAAGCTGAGACCAGAAGAAACTCTAAGCTCCATTCTTCCACCTCACATCCATGGGGTGCAGCAAGTGGATTCTGATAACCATGGAAAGGAATAAATCTGTTATGAGTTTCCTCACAGGGGGAAAAGAAATACCTACAGGCATTATTTTCTTTCTGTGGTGTGTGCTCTTCAAACTTCAGGTCAGCATTATTGTTTCAAGGTCTCCTCATAAAGTGAAATATTAAAAAAAAAAACAGAAAAGGAAAGGATCAAATTATAAGTAAAGCACAACCAGAGAAATGCATAGAGAAGTAGGCATTTCATAGCGTATGTGTCAGTGGAAGAGCTTTTGAAAGAAGATATAGTTCTTTTACTGAATTATATCAGAATTAGCATCCCTCAGGAGTTCAGCACAGCTAAGAATTCCTCTCAACTAACCTGAGAGAAACAAGGGGTAGAGAATCTAGTGACCATTTACCATATTTACCTCTGAGGGAATGTTTACAGTTCCCCAGATTAATATGGAATATTATGACACATGGGTGTACTAAAATTAACTCATTTGTAAAACATGAAATTTTAAATTTATATATATATGCACACATTTATATTAGTAGATAGACATTATATTTGTATCTTAATAAATAGTTCCATGCCATAATAGCAGAGTTCAAATGGAGTTTTACATTATGCCATGATGAAGTGGTTCAGCTTATGGAAAGCTTTCCCAAATGCTTAAAAGACCTAGAATCATTGCTGTCATTACTAAGCATCTTTCTGTATTTGATCCAGAAAGGATGGTAAATCTTTACTGATTAAATAGATAGGTGACTTGACAGCAACATTTCTTATTGAAAGAAAGAAAACAAGAATAAATTCATTTTTAAAATTAGGAAAAGAGATGCGTATGAACAAAGATAAAGAGTAGTTCAGGTTGGAAGTGAATAATGTATTTCATAGCAGGCTAATGACTGACCCCAAGGTTGTGTCTGTCTACTCATTCTGCAGCTCAGAACTTACACCACATGCTAAGATGAAACATTGAATAAGGTAAGACTTCTCAGAGGAGAATAACCTGGCTGTTTCAAGAGGGCTCCAAATGTGATTGTTCATATTCTCATGTCGGGGAGGCAGAGTGAAATCTGAAGGGGAAGAGGAGTGAGTTTGAGTATGGACTGCTGCAAGGAGGAGCCAAAGACGCTCTGATGTCACCAGGACTGAAAGAGAAGATCCTAAGCTCCTCGGCAGCCTCAGCAGGAAGAGACACCATGCTGGAAACAGCTTCGGGTTTTTGTCTGCCCCTCAAACCCAGAACCCAGAGAGAGTAAAACCTTAAGCCACCAGTTTGTAGTAAATGTTATGGCAGTCTTAGATATCTAACACAAGTGTCTCATTGATTACCTTCCTGAAGAATTCTCTTTAAAACGCAGCAAGGCAAAAAGGGCTGCTGTGTTCTGTCTTCCTGATGTTTAGTGAGATAGTGAGAGTTCTCATGACTCAGCCAAGCTGTGCATCCTGGTTGTTCCTGTCTCCTGTAGAGCTAATGGAAGGAACCAGGTTACAGCTAACAGTCAGTAGAGCAATCTGGCAGATTGACTTAACCTACGGAAGGCATCCGTTTTATATGTTGGTTTATGTAACTCGTCAGCAAAGATCTAGCAATGCCTCCGTATTCAAATGTCATCACAATTTCACCAGATGGACAAGGGGAGAATTCTCCTGAAGCTTGATTATGGAGAAGGGAAAGTACCTGTGTGCCGATTCTATCAAGAGTACCAAAAATTAAGGAAGACGTGGTTTTACTCCTTTTTAACAGAAAGGAGCCGGTTATTTGTAATAAACTGCATCACTGGTTTATGAAATCCCAAAGGGTTTGTTTATCAAATATTTTAGTTGCTACTCCTGTGTACTTAGCAATTATGACGACAGTACTAAGTGATTTTACATGTTGTTTCTAACCATTCTCTCTACGTAATTCTTAAATAGCTTCTTGTGATGATGATTCTGTTTAAATTTGCGTGTGTGAGGGATATCAGACATTAAAATCACACACCAAAAGGAAAAGCTTTCAGTTTAACTTTTGATGAGCTATTTATAAAAAATGTAGATGATGGTATCACATGAAAACATAAGCCCAGGTAATTGTTATTCTAGTTTATATGGCATAAAAATTAAAAGTAATATTATTTTCATATTTAGTCTGGAAAGGAAAAACAGAGCACCCTCTGACTTCCAGAAAATATGTCCAATTAGAATTATAAAACAATTAAGAATTTAATATTTGGAAATAATTTTAGATTTTTTTAAGACAAAACATATTATCCTTTTCAAAAGGTTACCCAATGTCAAGTAGTCAGTCTGTAACATTATACAGAGTGAGCAATCTGTATATACATCTATATTTAAATAAAAAGAGACCAGAGGCCATGAATTTAACAGCAAGCAAGGGCAGATGGAACATGGGAGAGATTAGAGGAGGAAAGGGAAAAATGATGTAATTATATTTTAATTAAAAAATTGTAAAGGTAACATTAGACATGCAGTATATTTTTGTTGGCTTAACCATTATTATAATTGAGTATGAAGACTATGTACCAGTGTATTAACTGAGGAAATTTTTACAATCCTGAAAATATTTGATAAGTTTTTGTGGGTACATAATAAGTATGATATGCTAGATTAGATACTTGAAATATAAAAATACTCTCTAAGCCTTAGCCTGTTTTATAATTGCATAATTTTATTTTCTTCCTGTTTTATTTGTTAGGACCATCTAGTCTTTGGGATACTCTAATAGTACTTTACCTGATCTTTTTCACTCTTTCCTGGTTTTAACTCCATGTCTATATTCCTGGGATTTATTTTCCTAGAAATTGCTTCTTACAGTTATACAAGAAATACTGGTGCTCTTTATGTCCTGTGAGATACAGAAAAGTTTCATTGCCATCCTCATTCAAACCTCACAAAAAGTCTAAAGATTATCTCTACCTCAATTCTACAAGATACTTCAAAGTCACTTCGAATGGGATAACACTGCATAACAGATTACATCTTCTTAGGAGTTTGTTCCTTTGTTTTCATGACATTATTTCATGACACAATACCAGTCCTGTGTGTTCTTCTAGACTAGCCTCTGTATACTATGGTGATGTCTTCACATTAGACAACTGGCAGCATATAGGCTGTGATATATATTATAGTAATTCGTGTATTAATATATTAATTACACAGAGCATCTAAAAATGCCAATAATCTCCAAGTAATCGTAATTAGGATGGAAATAGAAAATTATTTCACTCTGGTTACTACCTGATGTATTACTTCTGCAACTAATGTAAGGATTCTGTTGCAGAGCTCTGTGAACTAGGACCCCTTCCATTCTGTTGCTCAGCCGCCATCAAATCCATATCCCATTACCTTAATGGCTCCTGGCATCCTAATAATTTTTCCTCATTTCAGATGAAAGTGGAATCTAATTCTTTTCAAGGCTTTTCCAATAATTATATATGCCTCATTATTGAAAGTAGCTTAATCATTGCTATACCTGTCATAAATGCCATGGTTACTGACTTTATTATGAAATGAGTAAGTCATACTCCATCTCTCTATATGTTTAAAGGTTCTACCATTGAAAACACTGCAATGAAATTAATTGAGATTGTTAAGGAAAATTTTGCTTCTACTGGTTTATCTTCGTAATTACTGTGCAATTGTTGTTAATCAGTTATGTCTTACTGTTTAGTAACAAACATTGGGCCTTTGTGTCCCATAGGAACAGACACGTTTAGTGTCAGATGATTTTTAAAGATAGGAAGTCCAACCAGAGATTCTTAAGAGATTTTACTGGTAAACAAAATGTAAACAAACTCACTATGTTACTTTTCACCTTCACATACAAATTTTACAGTTTGAAACAATACAAATCTAGTATAATGCAATTTCTATATGTCAGTACTCTAACATTTCTCTGTTCTGGAATATACTATGGAATATACTCATATCTTGAGGTGAACTATGAAGGAATCCTTACCACACTTCTTTGTCTTATTAGAATAGTGTCCTTTGCAGGTGGTGGTGGTGCACATCTTTAATCCCAGCACTCAGGAGATGGAGGCAGGTGAATCTCTGAGTCAAGGACAGTCTGGTCTATAGCGTAAGTTCCAGGATAGCCAGGCCTACACCAAGAAACCCTGTCTTGAAAAACAAAAAACAGCAACAAAAAGAAAAGAAAAAAAGAGTGTCCTTGTAGTAGTGAATATTAGAGACTTTACGATTTGCTGCCTGGGGCTAGGGGTTACACTTAGTCCCTGGAAAAAATGCTTGCATAACCTAGAAGCTAGCTTAAGTCCTTTTCCATGTGGGATTCTCCTGACTAGCCATGTGATCCACCACCCAGCAAGAAGGAAGACTCTTTAGCTCAGACCCTCCAGGTAGAATCTGATATAATATACAGAATCACAGAAGCTTCATTCCATCCCCTTTGTACATCACATTAGTTTGGGAGTAGAAAAAAAAAATCATAGTTTACTATTACACTCAGCAGTAGAAAATTATCCAAAGGTGTGGTTGGAAGTCATCTTACAATTTGGCTACTACCTGTAGCACCACTTATCATCAGGAGTTCCTTCTGAATACAGTCGTCTCTGAATCACATTCTTGTATCTATTGTAGTATTTAACTAAAAACTTCCTTCACTGTATAATCTCTTTCAACATTCATGCTAAATAAGCTAGCTAATAGCTACCAAGAAAAGTGCAGCTGTGACTATTTCATTTTCTCTCTCATTTGAAGTATTTGTTCTAGGATTGTGTATCCTTAACTTTTCTTATGGTAAATTACAGGATTGACATTAAAACTACCATTTTATTTCACGTTCAGTGTCAGCGTATTGGCCACAACTTAACTGAAGAAATAAGGATTGGGTGAGGCATTTTAGGACTGTAGGCTCTCATTCAGTCAAAGCACTGAGGATAGCTGGGGGACAGTAATGCCCCCTAAGATGGGTTAGAATGTTCTAGAACTTCTTTGACTGGAAGAGTAAAAGGGAAGAAATAAAACCCAAGCAAATTTGATTCCAGATAAAAATTTTAAAATTTGTACTTGTTTTTTTTAATTATTTTTTAAGTTTTTTTTTTGCATTTTACATACCAATCCCAGTTCCCCCTTCCACCCCTTCTCCCACCCTCCCACCTCCCCCAGTTCTACTCCCCATGCACTCCTCAGAGAGGGTAAGGACTCCCTTGGGGAGTCAACAAAGTCTGGAATACTAAGGTGAGGCAGGACCAAGCCCCTCCCCCCTGTGTCAAGGCTGAACAAGGTGTCCCACCCCAGGGAATGTGTTCCAAAAAGCCATTTCGTGTACCTGGGATAAGTCCTAGTCGCACTGCCAGGGGTTCCCCAAACAGATCTGGCCACATAACTGTCACCCACATTCAGAGGGCCTAGTTTGGTCCCATGCATGTTCCCCAGCTGACAGGCAAGAGTCCATGAGCTCCCATCAGCTTGGGTCAGCTGTCTGTGGTTTTCCTCATCATGATCTTGACCTCACTTGCTCCTGTAATCCCTCCTTCCTGTCTTCTACTGAAGTCTAGGAGCTCAACCCAGTGCTTGGTTGTGGATCACTGCATCTGCTTCCATCAGTTACTGGATGTAGATTCTATGATGACAATTAGGATATTCACCAATCTGATAACCATGTACCCTCTCCATTATTGCTCATAGTCTTAGTTGGTGTCTTTCTTGTGGATTCCTAGGGATTTCCCTAGCACCAGATTTCTCCCTAATCCCCTAATGGTTCCCACTACCAAGATATTCTTTCATTGCTCTCCCTCTCTGTCCTTCCATCTACTCTGCCATCTCAGTGGCTCCTGTTCCCAACCCTCTCCCCTTCCCTTCTATGCCCCTCCCAGTTTACCCTCCCAGTTTACCCAGGAGATCTTAACTACTTTCCCCTCCTGGGGCCGTCCATGTGTGTCCCTCTTAGGGTCCTCCTTTTTACCTAGCTTCTCTGGGGTTTTGGATTATAGCCTGGTTATCCTTTGCTTTGTGTCTAATATCCATTTAAGTTCTTGTTTTATAGTTCTGCATTTAATTAAAGTGACCAGATAAAAATGTATCTTGCTCTTTGGCATTGCATCTTTTAGCGGTATTCTGTTAAGTATAGAATTCTTACAAATAAATAAAAAATGAGCAATTTAAGATTGTGCAAAAACTATTCATAACTTTTGGAAGAATAGAGAATTTAAACTTTGAAAATAAAGAATAATTTCCAGTTTTATTCATTATAGTAGAGAATTTAAAGTTTGAAAATAAAGAATAATTTCCAGTTTTATTCATTATAATTACTCTAAAAGAAAAAAATCATTGTCGAATATTTTACAAGGCCAGAATGTTGATTAACATACTAGAATTCTATTCAGAAAGAATAAAATAAACTAATGGGTTTCAGTGTTTCTTCCATTACCTGATTAATTAGATAACCATTAAATAGAAAATAAGAATATTTCTTAGTAGTTCTTAAAGTACACTATTCCTCCATATATGGTGTGATTCCACACATCCTCTTCAAAAAAGATGTGACCATCTTTTTTTGAGTGATAGTTCAAAAAGTCTGGGATACAATACTCAGTCTTTTTTAGGCATGGCTTAATAGCAACTGTTTTAGAAATACTAAAGGAATTTTTCATAATCGATTTAAATAAAATGTGGGTAGGTCCATGAATCTCAAAAAGTATTAAATAAAATTATAATATAAGCTATCAAGATTACTATGATTACTTAGAAAAATTACCAATACATCCACAAGAATTATAGATTCAAGTTTATACAGCATCTTAAGAAATTTTTTTTCTTTCTAGGAAACATCATGAGGTACACATATTTCATATCATACCTGAATTAGAGCTTCAGCTAATTTTAAAAATTATTATTACAGAAACAACATGGTTTCTTAAATACTCTATATAAAATTATTTTTTTATTTTTATTTTAAAATTCTGTGCTTTCTCCAAGGATGATGAGTACATGTCATGGTGTCCAAACACAGAACTTGCCAGGATGCAATAAGGGTAATAATTGATTGAATTTAACAATTAAGGTAAATTCAAAAGCGATAATTATCAGGTCTTGAAATTTGGGTCAAACATCCAAGAAGGGCTCTGTGACAGACATTTTTTACTCAGAGAAAAATTGGTCACTTTATCTTGAAACTACTAAGACTTAGAGAGCTTGTAATTCATATATATAGAAACAGGGCAAAAGAGCATGAACTTGAGATCCTCTTCCATGGACTGACTTTGTGTTACTGCTAAAATCTGTATGTTAAAGCTCAAACTCTATGGGAGTTTGGGCCTTTTAGGAGGTAATTAGGGTGAACTAGAGGCATGAGTGGGTAGACTGGAAATTTTCTGGCACAGGTGGAAGTGACCTAGGGTTCAGAGCTGCTGGATACTCAGAATCACCAAAGGTCCTCTGGAAAGAGTGGCTTCGAGGTCACTGTCTTACACCAAATAAATGTTAATGGTGCAGATACTTATAAGAGTGACTGAGGAGAAGGCACACTTTATTAAGAATTTTCCAGTACAGTAAAAGGTTAAACTGAGGGAAACTCTCAAGATAAAAGACTTAGTAAAGAGAGAGTAAATATTTGACAAATTAGAGGACCCTACAATTTATACTTACTTTCCTGGTCCAGAAAGAAGGTCATGTTCTTAGTGTTAGGAAGTGAGAGATGTTTGAAGCACTGCTTTGCTAATCTCTGACTATGGCTTTTTTAATCTTGACCTTGACTATGAGCCGGCCATCAGGTACTGCCTGGTGTTGCTGTATTTGACCCTGCAGATGTCTTAAGCACTGTGGATTAAATTTAAATTAAGTTCTCTTTGATCTCCCAGCTACCAGGAAGAAGCTGCAGTGTTCATGTTCATCTCTCTGTCTACAGGGTAGTTTGGAGTAGAGACAGGCTTGTCAGAAGCCATCATTACTTACAATTTAGTTTATTGCAGTGAACTTCATTAGAAACTATGTATTAAAATCATAAATATGTAAGAAGCAATAGCGCCTACTATGTATTTCCCAAAGGGGAAATGTCTCACTTCAGTTGGCCATCCTGCCCACCTTTCACCAGAGCCTCACTTCTTAAGAGCCTGATTTTCTCTTATCAGGAGCAGTCTTCTAGCTCATAGCCAGCCACAGACATCTTTGTTGTTTATCAATAGTATTGCTGGCTTTGCTGTTTTCACTCTTACACTCCATTTTTACCTTAATATCCTTTCCCACTTTAGCATCTGTGGGCAACTTGTAGTTTTTCACCCAGACCCATTTCCTTTCCAGTCTCAAATGAGTCAAAACTTGACTCCACGGTAAGCTACAAGTAATCCTAAGTCCATATTTATAACAATGCTGGAGTTAAAATATAATATTTGTGAAGTGGAATGAACATAGACCTCAGAGAGTATGATGAGTGGTATAATATGGATTATAACAAGAACTGACAAATTAAAATAGCATAATGTGAGCCATGAAAAGACTCCTAAGAAGTTTTTAAAGTAGTACATGAAAGAAAATCAAGTATATTTGAGTTTATTCAAAATTGTACAGGAATGGGACAAAAGATGAAAAGAACTCTAAAGGAAATGACAGACAAATTCAAGTATTTTAATAATTACATTAAGTGTGAGTGAAATTATCATTCCAGGTAACTATCAAAAACTGGTAGGCTGAGTTCTTTGAAAAACAAAACTGTTTACATACTGTCATGTTTCAGAAGCATACCTTAAAAATAAAGACACAGGCAAAGCATGAGGGATACGTAACAGGGGAAACAGTAAGACTTGAGAGAGCTCACATGGCTCTGTACTTATTTAAAAAGTAAATTTCAAGATAATCAATAAGAATAGTTAAAAAGTCTCATTTAATAATTTGGAGAGAAATCTAAATATGTGTACACATTATAATAGAACTTCAAAATTCATAAGCTAAAAAATTGTACTGGGATAAATACTATATAATTATAGTTAACTATTTTAGTATCCATATATCAAAAGTTGGTATAGCCTGTAGACATAAAGTTGTCAGTTGTTTTAGAAGTATGAACTACTCCATTAAGCATATTCAATTGACTCATATTTATAGATCACTATAACATCTACAGGGAATGCTCAATGAAGTGGATAATATTAATTAAACAACTTCTAAGATTGGAAAGAAAAAAATAGTCTTCCTACATACCAATGCTATGTTGGAGGTTCATGGAACTTAAATATAAGAAAGTAAATAAAAAGCATATGACTTGGAGAGAAAGAGGTATAACTACATTTTCATGAGTCATGTTTTTATAGAAAACCGACAGAATCTGTAGGAAATCAATTTAAATTAATCACATAATTTAAGAATGGCATAATATAAGATTGTTTGAAACCAGTGGTTGTTTCTGTACATGGATGTCCCTTGGCATTTGTAGGTAATTGATTTACATGGTCCCCACAGATACCAATGTCTGAATATTCAAATTCTTCATACAGAATGACAGTATTTGCATAAAATATCTAGATGTCCTCTTGCATACTTCAATAACTAGTTACTTATGATACCTAGTGCAATGTACAGGATATGTAATAGTTGCTAGTAGTGTTCTTTAAGGAATAGTGACCAAAAAGGCATTCTATACATGTTCAGCACAAACAATTTTTCTTATATATTTTTAGTCCATGGCTACTTAAGTTTACATAGTCAGTCTACAAATATACAAAGTCAGGTGTAATGACTATTTAAAGTTGTCAGTTTAAAAATCTACTTCTAATGACATCCAAATGGAAATAAATGTAATAAAAAGTATGTAACATACAAAATGAGAATTCCAATATATTTAAAATATTTAAAAAATAAGCTAAATAGTTCACATTATTCTTTCTTCTCTTTCATGGATGTAAAGAAAGGATATTACTTTGATGTATATTATTTCCAAACTTCTCTATGGATCAAAACATTTATAGTAAAACTCCCAACACATTTTGTTTTGTTTTCTTTAGTAGGAAATCAAACATTTATTCTAGACTTTATATTATATCTGGATATGTGAAGGAAAAGAAAAACAAACAAAGTTATACTATCTGACTATAGTGCCTCCTGTAAAGCCAGTTCAATCAAAGTAGTATAGTTTTGAATAATAATAAACAAATACATCAATAGGATAGAGTACAGAGTACAGAAATGGGCTTCTAGGGTTACATATCTAGATTACTTGACAGTTTAAAAACACCAGCACAGTCTACTGGAGAAAAATAATCTTCTTGGGGCAGGGAAGGTGTTTGAGCATGGAAATGCTTGATGAATACATATTAGGACAAAATTTTGGATCCCCCAAACCCATTTATAAATGCTAGTGTGGTGGCATGCATCTGTAACCACAGGACTGGAGGTACAGAGATTAGCAAATCCTAGGGGTTCACTGGCCTTGCCAGTCCAGCCCAAACAGTGAACTGCAGGTTCAAGGAGAGAGACTGCCTCAAAAAATAAGTTGGAAAACAAAAGAGAAGATATCCTGACATCCACCTCTGGCCTCCACATGTATATGTGAACACACATGCACTTACACATGCACAAAAATATACCATACACACTCACCCCCGTACACACACACACACACACAAACACACACACACACACACACACACACACACACACACACACACACACA
>CABHPQ010168602.1:0-20655 GCA_902168405.1 Peromyscus aztecus | reverse complement strand
GAGAGAGAGAGAGAGAGAGAGAGAGAGAGAGAGAGAGAGAGAGAGAGGATGGTGTCTCTCTTTTTTCTTAAGCTCCAGCTTAGCATTAAGTACCTCAATAAAACACTACCTAGCACATGGATGATATTCACCAACTAAGTTTGCTTGAGCATAGGAAGTGCTTCATAATATCTACATTAATCACATGTACAGGTCCCAGCCTTGTGTTCCTACTCTGACTTGGCTTAGTGATGGGCTATAACCTGGGACTTTTAAGATGAAATAAACCCTTTTAATTTTAAGTCATTTCTCTATCCTGTTCTGAGAGTCATATTCATAGATGTAGTAATTCTTGGGAGTTGTAGCGGAATTGACTCTATTAATTCAAGTTATATGTTTCGGAGAAAATGAATGCCCCTATAATGGTTTTTACGTGGTATCTAAATTTGTTTTCTATTTCCATGATAAACACCCTGACAAAAAAGCAACATTGAGAGGAAAGGTTTATTTAATCTCAGAAATCTCAGGTCATAGCCTGTTACCCAGGGATGTCAGAGTAGGAACTCAAGGCAAGAACTGAAGCAGAAGCCATGGAGGACTGCTGTTTCCTGGCTTGCTTCCGCTGCCTGCTCAGCTTACTCTCTTATACAACCTAAGTCTACCTGCCCAGGGGTGGCACTGTCCAGAATGGACTGGGCCTCCTTACATCAATCATTAATCAAGAAAATGCCCCCAGAGACATGTCCATAGGCCAATCTGATGGAGGCAATTCATCAATTAATATTCTTTCTTTCTAGCTAGCCCTTCTTTGTGTCAATATGACAAAAGCCAACCCAAAGACATATATATTGAGTGGCAATAAAACCACCATTGAAAGAATCAAAGGACATTTTAGATCAGTGGACTCACAGACATCTTCTAAACCTCCAATCATCTGCTTAATCATCTGGCATCTGTCCATCATCCCGAAGGATGTTTAATGCATGAGAACATGACAGAACATGTTCCAAGGACATGCCAAAAATTGGACATAAAGCAGTCAGGAGAGAGAGTCCCATGTCATAGTGCAGAACATGATGAGTCCTCTTTTTCCAGTGGAGAGGTTTTGTGCGTGCACGTGTGCATGGATACGTGTGTGTAGCACATGCATGCGTTTGTGTGTGTGTGTGTGTGTGTGTGTGTGTGTGCTCGTGTATGCATGTTGGATAGAACTGTAAGTTGAAGAAATTAATAATACATATTTCGTTTTATAAATTCTTTGGTTTCAAACAGGCTATAATCAAAGTCTTACAATCTCATGTTACCTGAGGGGAGATTTCTTGCTTGAGAAATCTTCTGGCATTATCCTAATAAACTTTGTATTAATTTTACAATGCCATCAAGGCAGCAATTTCTAGGAGCCCTGGGATCTAACTTTGGGCAAACACCCATTTCAAAGAAATAGCTAAACCAGAGTGTAGCTAGAGTTTTCCTGCCAGGCCCACAGTCAGGATAAATCTCTTTCACCTGCCAGTCTCACAGCCACTCAGACCCAACCAAGTAAACACAGAGACTTATATTGCTTACAAACTGTATGGCCGTGGCAGGCTTCTTGTTAACTGTCCTTATATCTTATATTAATCCATTTCTATAAATCTATACCTTGCCACGTGGCTCGTGGCTTACCGGCATCTTTACATGCTGCTTGTCCTGGCAGTGGCTGGCAGTCAGTGACTCCTTCTGCCTTCCTGTTCTTTTTATTCTCTCTGTTAGCCCCGCCTATACTTCCTGCCTAGCCACTGGCCAATCAGTGTTTTATTAGCAACACATTTGCCATACAGAACATCCCACAGCACCAGAGCTCCTTAGCAGAGTAACAAGAACTCCTCATTTGAAGCCCTTTCTTTACCCTGTTCTAGGAGTCATGTTCATGAACCTTGTGATTATTCCTGGGAGTTGTAGCGAAATTGACTCTATTAATTCAAGTTACATGTCTTGGAGAAAACAAATGTTCCTAGAAGAAAAGCGGCATGGCTTCTCTAGAACTCTCAGGAACGCTTCTCGTTCCCTTTCTGCATGGTCTTTGTTGTATTCACATTCAGGGATGGACCACCCATGTGTGCAGCAGCAGCCCTTGTGGAGAAGTTAATGCTCACACCCTGAACATTCAGCTCTCTCGCAGTCTGAGACTGTCTAGGCCAGTTCATCCATCTGTTCCCTTACATACACACCTCCCAGGCAATGGTCCCTCAGATTAATGCAAGGCTTTTAGGTATTTTGATACTAGTCAGTTTTAAGAAAGTAAATAGCTTTGGGGAAGACTGAGTGCATTTATTGGCTGCTTAGTATATATTCATTATTCCTGAGTTAAATGCTTAATAGAATATAAAGAGTTCTCACTTGAGAGATTTATTCGGTCATTCCATCTCTTTAAAACTTCCTGAGTTGATAATGCTTTCAGAAAATGATACAATATGGCAGATACAAGGAGTCCCAGGGACACAATAGTAATTTGTGTTCCTTACTTACAGAGGGGAGAGTAAGTGGGCAAAGGGCCTTCTTCTATTAGTGACTATAACATTATTGCAGGCTATTCACTAGCTTCTATATGTAAATTTGGGACATGGTAGAAGGGTTTACCTTCTCTGTATAGATGCAGCTCCTATTTTATGGTATATTTGATGATAACAATGACAGAGTCTGGATTTTAGCCATGTCTGGGCAAGCACACAAGCAGATGTGAGCAACTGTACCCAGAAGTATCAGTGACTGGAGCAGAAAGCAGTTGGACAGTAATCCAGAGCAATTTTTTTTTAATGTGGATAGCTATTCCCTATATTCTATGCTGATTAAGATGGCTTCTTTCTTTTGTTTAATACAAATTTGGAAACTAACTTGAGGATAATGTAATTCTAACTTCAGCAGGTGCATTTTCTTTTTATCTATGGTAGAGGACTAAGAGTTGCTTGTGAGTTTTTGTCTTCTTTTGTTTTGTTGTTGGGTTTTTTTGGTTTGTTGGTTTAATTGGTTGGTTTGGTTATTTGATTGTTTGGTTGTTTGGTGTTTTGAGACAGAGTTTCTCTTTTTAACAGCCCTGAATGTCCTGGAATTCATTCTGTAGACCATGCTGACTTGAAATTCACAGAAATCTGCCTCCCGAGTGCTGGTATTAAAAACGTGCACCCCCATCCAGTTCATGTGTTTTATTGCATACACTCTTGACATTCTATGATGGGGCTGTCACTGCTTTCCCTATTATATAATTATAAGATGACTCTGGTTCACAATCACTTTACAGATGTTTAAGTTCTACTGAAAATACACATGCTGAGACCAATAACTCCTATTATTTTAAAGTTTATTCTTAGTGTGTTACCAGTGTCAATGCTAAGAATGCCATGGATTTTAATAACATCTTGTTATATTAATCAATACACATTTGGGAAGTTTTAGATTTACTATTTTTCGTTTGTATCTTAAATGATCTCATTTCTTTCATTCTGATAATTATCTTACTTCCCATTCAGTTAATTGTTATAATGGGGTACTTTTCAAACTGGGAAATAAAAATCAGAGCATATACTAAAGTTTTTCCCCCTGCTTATGTGGAAATTGTGGATAACTTTAGAACAGCTGAAATATAAGTTAAATATTCAGCACCTAATCATATAAAATATGGTTCCTCATTGTTCAGCCCTGGGCTATTATTACGTACTCTTCAAGCACAGGCATTGTTTCAGCCATCAAACTGGGTACTGATGAGACAGTTTCCTTAGAAGTGCATAGTTTGGGCTGGGCGTTGGTGGCGCACGCCTTTAATCCCAGCACTCGGGAGGCAGTGGTAGGCGGATCTCTGTGAGTTCGAGGCCAGCCTGGGCTACCAAGTGAGCTCCAGGAAAGGCGCAAAGCTACACAGAGAAACCCTGTCTCGAAAAACCAAAAAAAAAAAAAAAAAAAACAAAAAAAAAGAAGTGCATAGTTTGGTAAAAAGGATGAGAACCACATCTTAGATCCATAAAAGACTTGTGGTCATTTTAAAGATGTTATCCTCCTCTTGCTCACTCAGCACAAAGAATAATATTAGTATCAATGGAAGTGTCAATTATTATTTCAGAGATCGCCCAACGGTGCCTCTTTCGTTCTCTACTGTACAACTTTAGCAGTTTTAATATATTTTAGTATAATTTTTGTTTCATGTTTCTATTATCATATGGCTAATACTGCTGCAGTATTAGCCTGCCTTCATTGGCCTTCCTGGCCACACATAGTAGGATATTTTTTTGTGTGCTTGTTTTGGTGGATTTTGAAATCACAGTCATTAGAACAGGGCAGGAGGATTTGTATTGAAAGTGTTCTGTCTAGGTTTGTTCAAGCCAGTGAGACCTTGGCTTTCCTATGTACTCCCTCAGAATCAGTAACAGAGGATATGTTTTTTTATTCACAGCAATATTCTTACTCCTTAATGGTGAGTCACAATCTCTTTTTAGAACACAATATGGCTGAGGTTCTACTTTCCGCTGATCTTCTCACATGTGGTGATATCACTTCCACAGTAGTGTCATCCCCCTGGACCTAAATATGGAACTCAACTGAGTATAAAACCCAACACTTTCTCTTCTCACAGACTGTTATTCATTGTCTTGTTTTTAATCTGTGTTCTTTGACCTCTGAAGAATTTTTGTTCGTTTGTTTGCAAGTTTAAGCATACTTTGGCAAAGTTGTTTGTTATAATATAAACCAACATTCTTGGGCACAAATGTAAGAGTAGTTAGTGTTTTAGCTAGCTATATCATATTAACAACTCATCATGGTTTACTCTGGTGGGAATTTCTCTTTTCAATTTTTTGGTACATGAAGTGGAATAGACCTATGTACGTTATTTAATGATTCCTCAACAAATGAAATTTAACTGACATCCCTCATACATATTCAAACATATTCTGTAATTCCTTCCTTTGCGATGGTAAATTTGCATATTTGTTTATCTTCCTACAGCTTCTTTTCTGAAATATTGACTTTACAGAGCATATATTTACTCTTGACCACTATCACTCCCTTTCCCCTTTGTATTTACATACATATGCAATGTTAGCATTATTAGTCAGTTCATATAACCTAACACATTTTAATGCTTTAAATGTGGATGATAACTTTAGTATATTTATTTGTAGCTTTAGGCTTGAAATTTTATTTTCAAAACTGTGTTATCATTTAAAAGGATTTTTTACAAATGTAATGTTCATATTATTATATAAATTCCGTGCAAAAGACTGAGTACTACAATTACTTCTACCTGTATATTTTAGGAATGTTTTAAAACCTAAGATCTATATATCGACATGCATAGTGTTTCTAAAAAATGATCTCCAAATTTAGCTAGTGGATATAGATCTAGGTCAGCTAATCTAAAAATTTCAAACTGGAACATGCATAAAAATAAGACTAGAATATAAAAAAAGTAAGAAAATATTCTTTGCATTCTCACAAGAACTAAAAGAAATTGCATGCTCTACAAACAGGAAAGAAATGTTGGGAATTCTTTCTCTGTTCAACCAGCAGATGTCATGTTTGGGTGTCAGAGCCCAAAACTGTATTCCTGTCATGACTATGTGTATTACAAATGAAAGATAATAAATATAGAGTATCAATGAAGACATTTCATGTGTGTTTTTAAAAACTATAGAATATCTATAACCATGACAGCATTTATTACCAACAAATACTATTTATGTACCATGTATATCTTACCTCCTCTTTAATCCTTAGATAGCATAATTACTCAATTTAAAGGGAAGCATTATCAAACTTTATTTTTATTTTTTAATCAAAATTAAGCTCTTACTGTGTCTGATTATTTGTCTGTATCATTATTATTTTCCCACACCAACAATATTTCTGTTCTAACTCAGCATTCCTTCATCTGTCATATGAGTTATTCAGTTATCTCAGAAATGTTCTGACAAACTGCTCCAGGAAAATTATAACCAATTCAATTTATTCATAGAATGATTTCACTTTTAGTTAGTTAGTCACAAAGTAAAATCAGTTTACTGATGCCATAACAATTGTCATAAATTGAGCTGATTAAACAATAAAATCTATTCTTACTGCATACTATGGTCAGAAGTTCAAGATGAGTATGAAAAAAAGCCAAGGCCAACACCAAGACAAAATTAATTCTGGATTTCACAGGACAATTAAAAAGAACCTACATACACTATACACTACTGATACATGTTTCCAGAATTCAGATATTTAATGCACTTTCTCTAATTTTACTAGCAAATTGGAGGACATTGCATTCCTCTCATATGTAAACACCAAGGAAGTTCTTCTGGGTAATGAATATTTTGCTTAATGTTTCCAGTTTCACTAATTTGTTGTGGGGTTGAAGCTTGATAAAAGTACTCCATATTGATTCTTCAAGTTTCAAAGCTTTAAATCTTAACTTTTAGACCTAAAGACCAAAGGAAGCAAAAACATGAGTTTTCTTTTTATCAGCCCCCCCCAAAGAAGTTGATCATGCATCTCCTACTACACCTCTTTGATAATACTTTTCATCATTTTTTTTCAATTTTCTTTCTCTTCTGTGCTTACTCTCTCAAATTTGATAGCTCTTATCTTCTCATTGTTTTTAGCCTTGGATTGTATCAGTTCTCAGAACTTAATCTTCTTTTCTCAGCGTTCGATCTCTTCAGTAATCCCCTCATTCTCAGCACTCTAATTTCTATGACTAGTATGCCTTAAGCTGGCAAGACCATACCTCCAATCCTTACTGCTCCCTTATTCCAGCCTTATTAAACCCTACTACATACTTGATATGTCCAATTTATCACTCAAGTTGTTTAAAAACTTATCTTCCTGAACGTCTCTCCAAAAATCCAATTTTTCAATAGCTCTCTGTGTCTGCTGGTAGAAATTTCGTTCTCACAGCTGCTTAGCCCATAACCTTGGCTTTGTCCTTGACTCTCCTTTTCTCATCCTGCCAGCCAAGTCAGCCCTTTGTGTATCTATTCTCAAAACCAAGCAGGAAATGGGTTTGACTTTAATAATATGACTTTTCTGTGTGTTCGAGGCCAGCCTGGGCTACCAAGTGAGTTCCAGGAAAGGCGCAAAGCTACACAGAGAAACCCTGTCTCGAAAAACCAAAATAATAATAATAATAATAATAATAATAATAATAATAATAATATGACTTTTCAGGTAGAAGAGTTCCTTATGGAACATAAAGTGATAAGGCCAAGAGAACAGTGAGTTTGTTGAAGGTCTGATGTGTCCGCAGTCACACTGAGTCACTTTCTGCTTCCAGGAAAGGCCTATGCCCCAGAGTTCTATTATGACACCTACAACCCTGTGTGGCAAAACCGACACCGAGTGTATTCCTACAGTCTGCAGTGGACACAGATGAATCCAGATGCAGTGGATCGAATTGTTGCATACCGCTTGGGTATTCGGCAGGTAAGAAGTTTAGTACCTGTCTTTATTTGTTTCTGCTTTCTTCCTTGTTATCTCTTGTTGAGACTTTGGTGTTGTCATTTTTTATTCATATTTTCAATGTATTACAGAATTTTTTCAATTTCTAAATTTTATATTATTTTATGACAATATTGCTTCACAAAAACTTCTCAGAATTAATTACCAATCTTTAAAATTAATCTATGCATTTTCTATTATTGCAGTAAACCTACTAAGTAATATCCTCTGAGCCCATTGAAGGGATATATCTCTAGATGTGTTCAAGAAATTACATTGTACAAAAGGAATTTAGGAGGTTCTTGTGTATACTTGATTGTATGAATTTATTGCCCTAGTCCTAAGAGGCTGGATGCCTTGTATATTTTTACTTGAGGGTTCAAGCTATATACAGAATGTTTTAAAAGTTAGCATGCCTGAAAATATAAATAATTTAGAAAATTAAAGAGTAATTAAGTAAATTATTCTAATTTAGATGAAGATTATGAATTGTGTTAAAAGATTTATATATTCTTTTACACAAACACTGTGAAACTCAATGCTTGTTGATATCACTGACAATTTTGAAATTATATAGAGGACTTTAATTTGTTTCATGTTAGAGAAATATTTTCTGTGTGAATGTTTCTACATGACAAAATACTTTGAAACAAAATTTGAATCACATATAGATTTGTAGTACATGATCCAATTCCTTAACAAAAATCACAGAATGAAAATCTGAGTTGGGACAATAACAGGAAAAATTTGCTTTGGAGATCAACTGCTTAATGCTTGTCTTAGTTAGGGTTCCTTCTGTTGCTGTGAAGGGACACCATGACCATGGCAGTTCTTATAAAGAAAACATTTAGTTGGAGTGACTCACTCACAGTTTCAGAGGTTCAGTCTGTTATCATCATGGCAGAGAGCATGGTGGTATGAAGGCAGACACGGGCTGGAGCTGAGAGTCCCACATCTTTCAGGTAACAGGAAGCTTGGGCCAAAGAGAGCTCAAAGCCCACCCCTACCGTGAAACACTCCCTCCAACAAGGCTGCACCTCCTATTAGTGCCACTCCCTTTTGGGGTCATTTTCTTTCCAACTAAAATCCCTATCAACCTACCCAACTGTTACCATAAAACTATTAATTTTATCTTGTTCACATCATTTATAAGAAAATATCGAGTAATGCAAGGTTCAAAGTAAGATTCATTATACATTAAATACTCTTGTACCAGACTTTTTCTCTTGGGCCACCAACCGGCTCCCAAATCATGACATGGAAACTTATTATTAGTTTATAATGCTTGGCCTTAGCTTTGCTCTTTTCTGGCCAGTTCTTTTAACTTAAATTAACCTGTTTCTCTTTATCTACCTTTGCCTCAGGGCTTTTTACTTTTCCTTCCTTCTGTTTATCTTACTTCCACTGCTTCTCGTGTGTTCCTGGCTGCCTGGCAGCTGCCTGTCTTCTTGCCCCTGGTGTGTCCCTCTCTTTCACCCTCATTCTCTTCTCCTTCTTTCATTCTTGGTCTCAATCTTTGATTCATCCTCCTACTTACTCTCACTGCCTGCCAAAGCTGCCTATCCCTCTCTGCCTTATTGGCTGGTCAGCTTTTAATTAAACCAATCAGGTGCCTTAGGCAGGAAAGGTAAGACAGATGCAATACATCTTTACATAATTAAACAAATGCAGCATAAATAAAGATAATACACCTTTAAAGGGTTAAAGTAATATTCTGCAGCATAAACAAATGTAACGCATCTTTACAAAGTTAAAATAATATTCTACAGCATAGTCTCATCATTATTGGGTTTAATCCCAGAAACGTAAAATCATGAAAACACAGGGGCATTTGATCGACACAGCATTTTATCTAGGTTATCACAGTTCAGTGATCAGCTGATCCCAGCCATTCAGAACCTGTCTCTTTCAGTATCATCACATTTACAGGGGTAGCTGGGTATTCCCAGGTCCATTTCAAAATAGGGTCCTGCTTCTTCCAATTTTGTTCTTTTCCTTAATGAGGTTGATTGTAGCTGAAGGGGTTTTTTTTGTGCTCATCTGGCACCAAGGACCCTACAGCCGCTTATAAAATAATCACTCAGAAGCTTATATTAATTAAAACTGTTTGGCCATTAGCTCAGGCCTACCATTGACTAGGTAGGCCTTACTTTTAACTTACATTTAATACTACCTTACATTTAAACTAACCCATAATTTTTATTTATGTTTAGCCACGTGGCTTGGTACCTTTTCTCAGTTCTATCTTCACATCTTGCTTCCTCTTTGTCTGGATGGTGACTCCTGTCTCTTCCCAGCATTCTCTTCTCTGCTTGTCCCACCTATACTTCCTGTCTGGCTACTGAACAATCAGCACTTCATTTATTAACCAATCAGAGCAACACATTCACAGCATACAGAGTGATATCCATAACAGTTGATAAACACAAGACATTTTAGACTAGCACATCTTTTCCCCCCAGCTGATAGAGTTACCATTTCTATAGCCTTGCTTTCTAAACAATTACATTTATTTATTTGGTATGTATGTGAAGAAATGTTCACACAGGAGACTGTATGCAGAGGTCAGAAAACAGCTTGCAGAAGTCACTTCTTTCATTGTGCCCTGTGGGTATAAGAGGTCAAACTCAAGTTGTCAGGCTTGGAGGCAAACACCTTTACCTACTAAACCATCTCACAGCTCCCTTTCTATATTCTTAACAAAGTTCTTAGTTAAAAGTATTTTCTCTTGGAAGCATCTTAGAGCATTCTTATTTTTCACACCTCCTTGTCTTTTTATTTCAAGTCCTTACACATTGTTTAATCGTTCATATTCATGTCTTATTATATACTCATATACAAATGTGTACATTTAAACATACAGACCTAAAAACAAATGGTTATTTACAAGAATAAATTTACTTTTGGTGTCCTTCCCTGTTTTATTTCAGAGAACTATTGTTTTGTTGTTGTTTCAATGTATATGGGTGTTTTGCCTGCATGTGTGTCTGTATACCACGCCTGAATCTGGTGCTCATAGAGGCCAAAAGAGAGTGTTAGATCCCTTGTAACTGGAGCTATAGAAGGTTATGAGCTACTATGCAGGTCCTGAGGATCTAACCCAGGTCCTCTGGAAGAGCAGTCAGTGCTCTTAACCACTGAGTCTTCTCTTCAGCCACACAAATCTATTTCCAATGTTAAAGTCAGAACATTATCTTCAGTTTCTGACTTCATTTATATTTTCTTAGAGCAATTAGTAAATTCTCATTACACTTGGGGGGCTTCCTTCTTAAGTCAGTGGGATTTACCCAATTCTTCTTATCCTTTTCTCTTGTCTCAAACTTGTGTTCCCACCTAATGTTCCTGTTATATATGCAAGTCAGAATCCTTTCCTATAAACAAAAGTTGAAAAGAAAGCTAGCTACCAACAAATGTTTTTCTATATTCAGACAAATGGAGAAACGTTTAGAAGAGATGTTTGGGTCCATTTTCTTCATACTCATTTTAAGAGCCTGTTCTGCAGTAGGATTGTTGCTGGAATGGCTATGTGTTTTTCCCAGTGACACTGTCTCCCTTTAAATTTTGCTTTTCTGAAATGAATGTATCCACAGAATCTGTGCTGATATGTTTCTTAATCACAGTTCTGGAATAACCACCCAACATACTGGGACGTACATTTCCTCATCACTTCACTGTTCCTTTCCCCGAAGTTCATTAAACAGTGTTCTATTCTGCTTCTTTCCAAGATCATTCATATATATGTGTATATAAATTTCCCTTTCATACACCTTTGAAAATAATGAATTCTATACACCTCTAGCTTCCAAGTCTAGACAGCCTAGCCTCATCATTTTTAGTTATATAACCCTGAGCATGTTTCTGAACTCATCCAAGTCTGAGATCCTGTCCAGTAAATTGAACATAACAATATCTTCCAGTGATACGGACCAGGTCTCCACTTATCGACAGTTCAAGTGCTTTTGTACAGAGCACTCCTGGCAAATCTTTGTAGGCATTCTTGTACTAATTGGCAAGATGCTATAATTTTTTTTTCCAGAGCTTACTGTAGCTTACATTTTTGTGCTGTATTTTACTAGGCATGCCAAATACCCCATGCCACAGTATGATTCCCAGCCACACTTTTGAAGTAAACTAATATGCAGACATTTTCTCATTGTGCTTTTCTTATTTTTATTTCAACCCCATTATCCCCTGTGAGATCAATCTTGCTGGTTCACATTTGTCTCATCCACTTTCACTCCTGTTAAAGCATTCTTGATCAACTCAGTCTGCACTGCTAATGCACAAGGCAGTACTGCTCCAGCGAATCATATTTCTATCGAGTGGCATCCAAACAGCAAATCATTTTCCCTGCAGTTTTGAATCTGTTGCCTTATCATATCACTATTTTTCTGGCCTTATTTGTTACTTGAATTCTAGAATTTTCTTTATATTTATAAATAAAGTTGTTTTTCTTTTGTTTTTGTTTGTTTGTTTTTGTTTTTGTTTTTTGACACAGAATCTCTCTACATAGCCTTGGCTGTTCTGAAACTGACAATAAAGACCAGGCTGGCCTTGAACTCACAGAGATCCACCTGCCTCTTCCTCCCAGTGTGCTGAGATTAAAAGTGTGTGCCAACATGCATGACCTAAAAATAAACAGTCTATTCCTGGTGTGATTACTATGATACTTTGTCTTAAGTGATGATTTAACTCAAATATTACACCTTGCTGTGGAAGAGACACAATGGTTCTTTTGAGGCTGTCTCAATATAGAATCATGTTCTTATGATCTCAGCCAGTGTGAACAGACAGGTGGTGTTTGTCAGCACAAGAATATGTACATATATTTCTTTTCTCACTGCCCTGTTCATTACATCCAGGTCTCATGAATAGCCTACATGCTGAAAACTCTCATCAAGCAACATCGCTCTTAGAGTTCCACTTATGGGCAGAATTATAACATAACACAAAGCATTTCATGGTCAATGAAATTCATGCAGTGCTTTTCTCCAAACCTTTTCTCTTCAATTATAGATAAAAATGGTTACCATAAATGATGTTTATATCCATATTATCTCAGAAATGTAGGCTTATTTTCTGGTTCATGTGAAATAACATACTAACATTTTATTAGGACAAAATCTCATTATTTTGAAAAATTTACACTTGAAATTTGATCTGATTAGCACTTTCATGAAGAATTTGTGTTATGTGTTAATGACTTTTCCAGTTAACTCACTTGGTGCCAGACTGCAGCTCACATTTTAGAGCAATCCTATTGACTCATCTTCCCCAATTCCATAATTACATCAATGAATCTTTATGTCTAAACATAATAAATGTACCTTGAATTATTTTGAAATAAACATATTAGAAGTGTATCCTCAGCAATTTTACCTTTGAAAAATCATGTGAAAATCCATCTGGGGCTGGAGAGATGGCTCAGTGGTTAAAAACACTGCTGCTATACCAGAGGACCCCGGTTTGATTCTCAGAATCCACATGGCTGCTCACAACTCTCTGTAACTTTAGTTCCAGGCGATTTGACAACTTCTTCTGGCTTCTGAGGGCACCAAATGTGCAGAGTACAAAAATACATGTAGGCAAATCACTAAAACAGAATAAATAAAATAAAAATAAAAAATGAAAATATTTTAAAAGCATTTAAATAAATTAAAATACATAATGTACTTGAATAAAATATCCTTATTGATAAGTGCAATTAATATAAGCAATAAAAATTTTTAAAAAACAAAATAAAATATAAATTTCCCTTAGGAATTATTGTTCATGTATTCTTAGTGAGATCACCTTTCCAGAAAGTGCATATTAATTTATGTTTAAAGTGTGAACATTTTTACAATCATTTGCATTACTGTCTATCAAGTTCATTTATGTAATTGATTCATCTATGACTGACTAAGGTATACCTTAAGCCTTGTTTTATGATTTTAAAGTGACATTATCTTAGGTCGCATACTTATTTTAAGCTTATGCTTCTAAATAATATCTTCTATCTATGAAATATATACTCTATAAAATATGACATATTTCCCTGTGAATAATAGAGGCTGAATAATCCAATAATTTGTGTATTGGGTGGAAATTGAAGGAGTCCATTCTTTGAGTAGCAAATACAGTTATACAGATTCAACTTGGTTTTTAATTTAGAAAACTTTAGAAATACTATTAGCTCTTCTTGAATTACCTATAATTACAAAATCATAGTTCTGTTGTTAGCAAACAGCTGGAAGACATTGCTAAACTGAACCAAGAATTCCGTTCAGCTCTTCACTGAAGTATTAGCTGACTCTTTCCATTAAAGTCTGTGATCTGTTATGAAATATGATTTAAAAATAAATATCTCAAATCTTGAGATTCAGTTAATCATTTACTTTGTTTATAAAACTTCTCAGTGTGTCTGGGAAAAACACCCAAAACTGAGAACCTGCCTGAGGAACTTTGAGAAGACCAGATATGAGAAGCCAACAAACTAACTTTTGAAACAATGTTTCCCCAGGATCTTTATGTCTTTATTCATAATTTTAGGGCTCAACTAAGCAACTGCTTAATCTCCTCAGAGAGCTACTAGATTCTAATTACTTGCTTTATTTGTTACTCCAGAGGAAAGAGAAGAAGTTATTTAAATGTCTGCTTTCTTTGATATCAAAAGAATTAAGGATAAAGCAGAGCTCATGCTAAGTTATCTGAATATAGCAACAACATAAACATTATTGGAGTCCATTAGAAACTCATGCAATTACAGTTTCTACTCCTAAAGAAGTTTTACATTTTGTAGAGTTTCTTTTAATTCTCACATGGTGTGACTTTTGGCTGTCACGTTTAGGAAGCAGGGTCATTTTTTTCCCAAACAAAATAACTTTTGAGTCTGTTCTTGTCTTTTTAAGTCATAATATATTAAAATTGCTGTAATTATCTTATTCATTTCTCATCTACTCGGTCAATATATCTATGAGTAAATTAATCATACAGTAGTTTCCAGAAGTTAAAAAATGAAATATTACCCCCAGTGCATTGCAAAAATGTGTACTATAATAGGAATATATAAACCGTATCCTGGTTAGGTTTGTTCTTATTTGACACAGCTTAGAGAATACAACTCGATCAGACTGGGTTATAATAATCTATAGGGTATTTTCTTGATTGATGGCTGAAGTGGGGGAACCTCACCCACTCTGGACAGTGCATCCCTGGATAGGTAGCCCTGGGGTGTTTAAGAAACCAAACTGAGCAAGAAAGAGGAGCAAGCCAGCAATCGGTAGTTCTTCATGGCTCTGCTTCAATTCTGGCCTCCAGGTTCCTGTCCTGACTTCTGTTCTTGATAGATTGTAAGCTGTAAGATGAAATAAAAGCTTTCTTCCCCGAGTTGCCTTTGGCACTGTTTCATCTTAGCAATAGAAAGCAAGTTACAACATAAAGATTTGGGTACAGATGGGACAAACAGTTTGTCAGTTAAAACAAAATTTTCACAAAGAACCGTTATTAGTTCGATAAGTTTAGTCCTGTCTTTTCTGTTTTTAAAGGAATTTTATTTTTACTACGTGCATATGCATATCTGTGTGTAGAAATGTTCACATAAGTACAGACGGTGGTATTGGTTCACTAAAGCTGAGTTATAGGCAGTTGTTAACCACCCACATGGGAACGAGAATTTGAACTCAGCATGAGCAGTGTGCGCTCTTCAACAGAGCCATCTTTTAAGCCCTTAGCCATATTTTTCTTTTAACACAAAAATCACTAATAATCACTGATCAAAAGCAGTAGCATATATATGTACACATATATATGTTATAGTTAATTATGAGAGGAATTTACTACACATTTTAAATTATTCTTGGTATATGCTAATAGCATGATGATTCAGTGACTGTTTTTCTCATCAGGTTAAGCATTTTAAAAGTGATTTTTATTAATCACTTCTTTGCTAATCCCTGTTCTCTAAGTATTTATCATTATTCTCTCTTAAATATAGTTTTGAATTTATTTTATATATGCATGTTTATCAATGTGATAATTAAAATTAAATATTGCTAAGTATCTACTTTAATGTGTCTTCTGAAGAAGTAAGTAGAAGGTTTTGAAAAAATGCAGTTGGTTTGTTAGAATGAATGACATTTTCACACTTCAGTAATTAATATGAAGAAGTCTGTGTCTATGGGACAGTCAACAGATGCTAAGAGAGAATGGCAGATGAAATCAAAGTACCACTGGGATCATCAATATGCTTGATTTAAGCCATCTAAGATTGTTCTTGAGAAAGACAGAGAATTCAAAGCAATTCAAGTGAGTTATTTCATGCACACCCAGGTAATTCTGTGGATATTTGTCAAATAATCCAGATTCTTGAAAGAATGAATAAAATGACATTTTTTATGAATTGATCTGAATATATTATACAGATCATAAATCCTTTTTTTGTTTGTTTGGTTTTTGTTTTGTTTTGTTTTTTGTTTTTGAGATAGAGTTTCTCTGTGTAGTTTTGGTGCCTGTCCTGGATCTCGCTCTGTAGACCAGGCTGGCCTCGAACTCACAAAGATCTGCCTGGATCTGCCTCCTGAGTACTGGAATTAAAAGTGTGTGACACCACTGCCTGGCAGTTTTTGTTTTGAAGACAGGCTGGCCTCTAATTCATTGTGTAACGGAAACTGACCTGAACTAACTGTGATGTCTCTAGTGCTAGGAGTTGGGATTATAGGTACCTACCTACCTGGCTGCTGGCTTCCTTACTAGAATCAACTTTAAGTAGTTTTTTGTTTGTTGTTTGTTTTTGGTTTTTCGAGACAAAGTTTATCTGTGTAGATTTGGAACCTGTCCTGGGACTCACTCTGTAGACCAGGCTGGCCTCAAACTCACAGAGATCCACCTGGCTCTGCCTACCAAGTGCTGGGATTAAAGGCATGTGCCACTGGCACCCGGCTAACATAAATCCTATTTTATAATAGACAGAGGCCACCAATTTTTGAAGAAAGTAATAAGGATTTAGATTGGAGTTTTGATGGCAAGGACAAAGATACGAATAATTAACTAAACATTGAACTTGATCAGACTTGAGTATTGTTTGAGTTCTCAGGAAATGTGTTGAAAAAGAGTGTTGTTTATGTTCTCCATCATTCACTCAAACTTCTTAGTACCTTTTCTTGAAACCATCACCTATAGACATGAGAGAGCCTGAAACAGAGAAGTAAGGGAAGGACTAAATGAACCTCACAGTTCTGCAAAACCAACAAAAAAATAAGTAAACAAATATACCCAAGTCAATCGGTAAAAGTGAAGGTAACATTGTTTTCCAATAAGGAACACTGCATCTTCCTGCCTTATTCCCATAAATACCAACCCCCATTTCAGCAGTAGATGCACCGCATCTGTATTCATCTGGCTTCATGTGGAACCAAGGATTCAACCTCAAGTCTGCACAATTGGGGGTTAAGTGCCTTATCCACTGAGCTCAACCCACTATGTGTATTTCACCCAAAATTTTAAAGATTACAAAGTGATAAAACTTCAAATATCAATTGCTAAAATCAAGTGTTTTCCTTAGAAGATTAAGATGTTGATTGGCAGTAAAATGGTTATGCATGAATTTAAAATTTCCCCAGCCAATGGATTTTAAAACTAATAAAAAGACTTGAGTTATCCTGACCATCTATATGATCAATATTTTACTAAAGAAGAAAAGACTGACTGACATACATATTTGCTTGAAAGAAAGAGGATTAATTAAATGTGTAACTTGAAGCAGTAGTACATGGTTAGTGTGGACTCCAATACTTATGTTGTTTTCTTTTGTTTTGTTTTTCGAGACAGGCTTTCCCTGGTTGTCCAGGAACTCATTCTGTAGGCCAGGCTCGCCTCGAACTCAGAGATCCACCTGCTTCTACCTCCAGAGTGCTGGGGTTAAAGGCGTGCACCACCACCATCCTGCTGGGTTCCAGTACCCTAATCTTTGTCAAAGAAACTGTCCAATAGCCTAAGAAATGACCATTCTCATATGAATAAAAGTACAAAGCTCATTAGAAAGCAGGTGTCCATTTACCTGCTTTTAAGAAAAAATAAACCATAAGGAGTATGATGGTCAGACTAATAGCTGCTGTATGTTCTCAGGTTTTCACACTGTGTGAGCTGCTTGATTGAATACAAGTTCATCTCCAAATGTGAATTTTATTTACGGTACCTGTTTATACTCTTAATACACTTCAGTTCAGCAGGAGTGGCTTTCAAGCTGCAATGCCCCCAGATTATCTCTAGGGTTTGTTAAGCTAACTGCTTAACCTCCTGGACCTGGGTTGGATGTTTATATTCCTAACAACCTCTAGCATATTGGGGAAATAGCTAGTTGGGGCCATAGTGGGAAACATGTTGTTTGGTCATGCTACCCTAAGAAGACTGAACCCATTTTTGCCTTTTTTTTTAATAGACATTCTTTTATGATGCCAGGGATACAAAATTTATCTTAACCACAGCATTGAGTGTACCTTGTCAAAACCCTTTTGTGGAATAAATGAATTTTCAGTTTGCCTGTTAATTCGATGGCTTTCATTCTTTTTTTTATTTTTTTTCTTTTCTTCTCTCTGTGAAGTTGGAGTTAGGGTACTAGGCCTTGTACATGCCTAACAAGTTCTATACAGCAGAGTTGCACCCTAGTCCATGATTTCTAATTTATTACCAGATAGATTAATTTACTTATTATAATTGAAATCGTCCTTTTGAGATCATTTATATGATCAGATAGATATTTCCAAGACGATTGATGAAGTTATCATGTTTTAGGATTTACCAGATAGTCTGAGAACTAATCCAAGTACAAACATTTTCTTTAATTATGGCCAAAGTATACACAGTTCCTTGGGAAGATATTTGTAAGGGCAATGTATTTATTCGTTAATATATTCATTTGCATGCATTTATAGGGTGTATGTATATGTAAGGGCTTGTGTGAATGCACATGTATTTGTGTATGCATGCATGTGGTGCTAGAGTTCAACATGAAGTGTGTCCCTCGATTGTCCTTCATCTTGTTTTCTGAGAATGCATGTCTCCCTTGCCTAAAGCTCACCAATTAACTATGCTGGCTTGCCAGCAGGCTCCAGGCACCTGCCCATCTCCACCTTCACAGCACTGGGATTCCAGATGAGCAGAAGAGTAGGACTTTTTTTGGGTGGGAGGTGTGTTTCAAATCAGCTCATCATCTTGCTTGTCAAACATTCTACTGGTAGCCATTTTCCTGGCGTCCTGAGTCTACTCTTTATAAGAAATCCACTAATTATCACACGTTATTTAATTGTGGCTATGTGAACTAAGATTTGCATTTGGTTGAGGCCTGATGACTGGCCATCGCCTCCCTCAGTAATTTGGCCATTGGAACTGTGAGTGAAATGCTTCCAACACATGAAAATGACTACAACTCTCAGGTTGTGACTTTCTTATATTTCAAGAAGAGTAAGAATTGTGAAAGCTGTTTTAATTGGTTATTAATCTCACTAATTTTTAAGGTTTTAACTCTAGATTACAATTAATTTAGCTTTATCATATTCAGTTGCATTTCTTGGTTTTATAAACTATTCTAAATTTGAAGTCAGTATTTTAGGCAAGTAATATGAAAAACTTTTGACAGTTAAAATATTTTCCTAAAATGGTCAGTGTAACACAGTTTTCAAATAAGAACTGTTGGCTATGGTCCCATAAAAATGACTGCAGAATTCTAGCTGCTGTAGAATTACTCCACAATGGATTGCTGACTCATATTTCTCCTCTTTGATTTTAGAAGTTCATACAAGCACAAAAGGGATCATAGAGCAGATTGAATCTACTTTAGTGTACTTCAAATTTTAGAAATCATTTCAGAACAGTACAAGGAGTTGGATAGAAATTTGAGGGTAGCATTTGAATAACATAGGCAATATCTTTTTAATAGCTACTCCTAATGCATTTGTATCATTCTGACACTAGTTCAAATTATTTACATATGCTCCATGTTTCAGCGCTAAACCCAATAAGGTGTATGAAGCTGCTAGTTCTACTCTATATGTGAAGGATCAAAGGTGTAAATAGCTCATTTCAAGATCACATGCCTGAAAAAGATGTGCCAGGGATTAGAATCCAAGCCATTTGACTGTAGAAACTTACAAATGAGGCTCATTTAAGTATTATCTCAATTTGGGCACTTTTCTTATTTTATTCTACTGTTTGCTTTGGTTGTTTTGTTTCATTTTTATTTTTTGAGAATTTTACACATGAGTACAATGCATTTTGATCACACCCTTCCTTGTATAGCTCCTTTCATTCCCCCAATATGCTTCTGCTAAATCCAAATTATCTTATTTTTATTAATAATTTTATATATATTATGTATATATAGCTTACTGAGCCCAGTTAGTGTTGTCCATATGGACACTGGTATAGGGATAATCACTGGGGTATGGGCAAAGTTATTACCTGATGAAATTTTCTACCATTTTTAAAGGTAAGATTTACTTGATACAAAGGTTTTAACTTAAGTTATATACTAATATATTTATAAATAAAGACTATGCTCCAATTTTATATTTAAAATATATTACATCTTTGAATATATTAAGTATTACATATTACATTTTCATTCTTTTAATTTCTGATCCATGTGTGAGTACATGTGTTTTTTCACTCACCATGGGATGCTTTGTGTAGCATTGTAATGCTCTGGTTACATCCTTCTCCCTTTGTTACAATATAAACCATTTAATTATGGGAACCATTAGCAGAGCATGTTTTACTTTTTGCAAATCTTGAAAATGGTTTAAGGCACTAGCTCTTGTTGCAAGAATGTTAAAAGCATGAAGATGTAGATTAGCAAACAGACCATAGTAAGCTGAATAATAGGTGCTGTAATCAATTTGGTGATGAGTTCACATAGGGGCCACCGGAGGGTGACCTGAGAGAGTCTGGGAAAGTCAGGAATGCTACCTACCAGAGAGCTCTAGCAGTCTCAGATGAGTAAAGCCCACATGCTGTATTCACAGTCATTGCAGCACCTTGAAAAAAAAGAGTTTTTTTTTCCTTCCTGTATTAGGAATATACATATAGTGATATGTATATTCCTAATATTGCAGCATTGCAGTCATTGCAGCACCTTGAAAAAAAAAAGAGTTTTTTTTCCTTCCTGTATATTCCTGTATTAGGAATATACATGTATATTCCTAATACAGGAGAGGAAGGGAGGTTAACACAGGAGAAAGGAAGATCATG
>CABHPQ010168601.1:9792-54346 GCA_902168405.1 Peromyscus aztecus | reverse complement strand
ACTCCCCTGGGTATTCAGCTCAACCTGGTAGATTCAGTCCAGGCAGGTCCAGTCCCCTCCTCCCAGGCTGAGCAAAGTGTCCCTGCATAGACCCCAGGTTTCAAACAGCCAGCTCATGCACTAAGGACAGGTCCCGGTCCCACTGCCTGGGGGCCTCCTAAACAGTTCAAGCCAATCAACTGTCTCACTTATCCAGAGGGCCTGATCCAGTTCCATGGGGGTTCCTCAGCTATTGGTTCACAGTTCATGTGTTTCCACTAGTTTGGCTATTCGTCCCTGTGCTTTTTCCAATCTTGGTCTCTGATTGTGTTTTTATGCTGGCATCTAGGCATCAGGGTTTGGAATGACTGTGATTCTAGGTGCTGGTATTTGGTCTTCATTCTGTTGGGTGAGTATTCTCTCCCCTTGGTTTCTGTTGCCTTCTCTGATTCTTAAGAGAGTGTGGTTGCTATATATTGCCTGGTATGGATAACTTCTGGTGTCCTGCTAGTTGTGGCCACTGGGTGTTCCATTTACAATGTGTTTCAAGCCATAAGGAGCTGATATTTAGGAATGGGTATGGTCTAGAATGAGGGTTTTGAGAGGATTCACAGGAGGGAGGAAAACAGGGTTTTCCATTGGGAGCTACTTAGTTCTTTAGGAATGGGGCTAGAATGAGAAGAGACCACAGCACACAGTCTACTACAGAACTGGGTATGAGATTGGGGGATTAGCATAGAGAAGAGGAGGGAGAGTGAAGATCTGATGCTAGCCTACCTGCTTCGCTGGCCTACTTGCTTCTCTGGCTAGCTTGGATGCTAGGTTCCAAGGGAATATCTGCTGAAGTTGGGGGCCTGAGACAAAGGGATGACTGGGGAGGAAGGTTGGAGTTAAAGATTTATGAGATCTGCTGGAAATGGGGTGGGGGGGGAGTGGAAAGGGAGGGGAGGCTGTAGTGGTCTGCTACAGAACTGGGAGATTGGGTTTGGAGGAGAGGTAGCCTACTAGCTTCCCTAGCTTGTGCCATACCGTATTTTCTTTATTCATCCATTTATTGACACTTACTTGCTTGTCTGCCTCTTCTGGCAACCAGGGAAAATGCCACTGCACATAGAAGTACAGACTGTGGTTGATATATTGTGCACCCCAATAAACTTATCTGGGGGTCAGAGAACAGAACAGCTATTATATTAAACATGGAGGTTAGGCAGTGGCAGCACACGCCTTTAATCCTAGCACCCCAGAGGTAGAGATCTGCCTGGATCTCTGTAAATTTAAAGCCACACTGGAAACAGCCAGGCATAGCGACACGAGCCTTTAATCCCAGGAAGTGATGGCAGGAAGCAGAAAGGTATATAAGGCATGAGGACCAGGAACTAGAGCCTGGTTAAGCTTTTAGGCCTTTGAGCAGCAGTTCAGCTGAGATCCATTCAGATGAGGACACAGAGGCTTCCAGTCTGAGGAAACAGGATCAGCTGAGGAACTGGCAAGGTGAGGTGGCTGTGGCTTGTTCTGCTTCTCTGATCTTCCAGCATTCACCCCAATACTTGGCTCTGGGTTTGTTTTTATTAATAAGACCTTTTAAGATTCATGCTACAACAGACATCTTAACTAGATCTGGATCCTCCTTCCTTTGAAAATATACTCAGAATTAATATTAGTTCTGTTTTTCAAAGAACCTCATACTATTTTCTATAATGGCTGCACTAATTTACATTTCCATCAAAAATGTATAAGGGTTCTATTTTCTCATCCTTCCCAAGACTCACTTTTCATCATTTTTATAACAGCCATGCCAACATCTCCTGATGAGTGATGCTGAGCCATTTTTATATTTATATAACTGTTGGCCATTTTTATGTCATCTCTGGAGAAATGTGTATTCAATTCTTTGCATGCATGCCTCTGTGTGTGTGTGTGTGTGTGTGTGTGTGTGTGTGTGTAGTGATAGGGGTTCCTAATATATTTTGCATATTAATCCTTTATAAGGTGTATGGCTTGAATGTATTTTCTCCCGTTCCATGGTTTCTTTTTATCTGGCGGCTGTTCACTTGGCTCTTCTGGAACTCTTCAGTTTAATATAACCCTACTTTCCCACACTTGTTTTATAGTTTATGCATTGCTGTTATAGCCAAAAATCATTGCCAAAAGCTATTTCAAGGAGCTTCCCCTTACATTTTCTTTCAGTAGTTTTGTGGTTTCAGGTGTTATGCTTAAGTCTTTAGTGCATTTGAAATAGATTTCTTACATCATGGAGTAAGAGAAGTCTCTTGTCAATCTTCTGCTCATGAAAATCCAGTTTTCTCAGCATCATTCGCTAGAGAAAGTATCTTCCCCTGTTGTGGATGCCTGACACACGTTCTTGAAGATCATTTGATTGTAGCAAGCTGGGTTTGTGGAGATGTTTGTTTCCAGGAAGATAGAAGACCTTACGACTCTAGGTAGGGAAATGATGTTTCAAGGAAAGGGTCTGATGTTGCTAACTGCTAGATCAGTGGCTGTGTGTTATTTTATGTAGGAGTTGTAGGGACTGTCTTAATATTGTACAAACAAAAACTATTTTAGGATTTCTAGGACATTCTACTGATGTTGACAAATTTTCATACATGTAACTGTACATAATATTGTCATACATTGTTTTAAATTGTAAAAATTACTTCTCATAGATTGTAATGCTTGAAACTCCTTATGCTAAGATACTTTTGCTTAAGAGGCACATTTAATTATAAAAATCAAATTAAACTCACAAATCTAGAAATACTTCAAATAGCTTTAGCATTTGACTGTGTCCATGGTAATTAGAGATAAAAGAATCTTATAATTTATGTGGAGAGTTGAATGCTGTTTTCTTAACCTTACACAACTATAAGGAAAGTGATCTAACAAGCTTCTAACAGACTTTTTGTTATTTATTTATTAATCCACATATTTATCACACTTATCATGACTATCAATATTTTATGTGAACTAATTATCAGTATATGGAACACTGCATTTTCTACAGAAAGGGCACAGTTAGATGAATCTGACATAGCCTTTTTTTCTTATCCTCTAGATAGGAACTTCCTATGCTGAAGAACTCAGAGTGGTAAAGGAAATTGTTTCTAGTGGCCTTAGATCTCAGGGGCTTTAAGTGGAAAATTTGATGGCTGTAGTCTCTTCCTTAAAAATCTCTAAAAGCATCTTAAAGAAAGACGTTTGAAAGATGTCTTCCAGAGATGTTTCTCCATTGTTCTTCCCGACTGGAGCAAAAGAAGAAACCACAAACATGTTTGTTCTCTTCAAGGAATAGCTAAGCAATATCTTCCCCCGACCACTGACCACTGTGTAATATAAAGAGTCAGCTGGGAAAATGCCAAACTACAGGCAGATCTCATTAAAAAACAAAACAAACAAACAAACAAACAAACAAAAACACCAAAAAAAGGCAGTGGAGGAGATTGTTGGAAGGATAGCTGAGAACAGGAGAGGCGAGATAATTAGGCAAATGTACAAATTAGAAAACCAGGAATGTTTCCATTAGGGGCCGTGTGAATGAAAATGATGCCATGCGTAGCTCTGCATTGAATGGCGCAGTATCATCAGGGAGCAGCAAAACTCCTTCCCACCCTGGATAAGAACAGATCTGAAAACACGAGGGTTTCCATTAGCATGACAAGATGGAGTTCTGAATGCTGGCTGTCTTGATTTGAGGGAATAAGGAGTCACAGTGAGATGTGCTTAGAACTAAAATTCCTGTGGGGATTCTGGCAGCTGAAAACCTATGACCATGCTGACTTCTCCATGATGGTGACGAGGGGCTGGGTGGAAGCCCAAGGAAGGATTGCCATCAACTGGGCCCAAGCAAACTCAGATCTAGTCAGAATAGTCCTCTGGTTTCATTGAATGAATCCTAGTTGGTCTTATAATAAAAACCCAGAGCCAGATATCGGGGTAAATACTGAAAGATCAAAGGAACCAAGCCACTTCTCACCTCGCCAACTCCTCAGCTGAAAGGGGAAGATCCTGTCTCCACAAATCCTCAGACTGAATGCCCCTGAGTCTTCAGTCAAATGGTCCGAACTCCTGTCTCCTCCTGCCTTATATTCTTTTCTCTGCCCAGTCATATCTTTTCCTGTCTCAACCTTCCTAGTGCTGGCATTAAAGGCATGTGACTCCCAGGTTCTGGGATTAAGTACTGGGAGTACTCCAAGTATTCCTGCCTGGCTCTGCTTCTCTTTTAGACTGATTAATCTCACATAGTCCAGGGTGGCCTTGAACTCACAGAGAGCCCTCTGCTTCTGCCTCCTGAGTGCTAAGATTAAAGGTGGGTGCCACCACTGCCTGGCGGCTATGAATAACTCTGTGGCTGGCTCTGCCCTCTGATCTTCAGACAAGCTTTATCTGTTAGAGCATACACAAAATATCACCACAGCATACCTCAGGGCCTCCTTAATGCATCTCCTACCTTGCATACAGGTACATGATTTACTCAGTCTGTTTTCAATGGCATAACAGAATTTTGTTGTTGACCTTCCAGAGTTAGCATGTACCACACAATTTAAGGTGAGCATTATCAGCATGACTGCCTTAATTTCCTATACCAACTGTAAGTTTTGGAATCTCTGAACATGCTGGTTGGTTTTTGTCAACTAGGCACAAACCTACACATAGCTGGGAAGAGGACTCTCAATTGAGAAAATACCCCCATCAGATTACCTGTAGGCAAGTCTGTGGGGTATTTTCTTAATTAGTAATTGATGTGGAAAGGCCCAGCCCATTGCAATGGCGCCACCCCTGGGCTGCTGGTCCTGGGATGTATAATAAAGCAAGCTGAGAAAGTCTCAAGGAATAAGCCTCTTCTCTGTGGCCTCTGTATCAGTTCCTACTTCCAGGTTCCTGCCCTGCTTCGGTTTCTGCCCTGACTTCTCTCAGTGATAAAGTGTAATATGGAACTGTAGGCTGAAAGAAATCCTTTTTTTCCTTCCAAATGGCTCTTAGTCATGGTGTTTTACCACAGCAGTAAAAACCCAGACTAATTTCTGGTTACACATTCAGGGATTCCCTTGTCCACTCAGGTAAAATTACAATTAAAATGGTAGTCTTATTATGAAGGATACAAATCTGAACTGGTTCAATGAGGATCATGAGACAATTCAAAGACTAGGAGAACCCCAAACACAGAACTCTGCTCTCTACCTATGGAGTTACAACATATCACATTTTCACATATCACCTGATGCGTTTACCATCCAGGAAGTTCTTAAGAGTTCAGAGTTTTTATTGGATTTTCATAATAATGGTATGATTGTTTTATCCATCAGGCCACAGGGCTGAAGTTAATTTCCAGCTCCTTCCTTTCCTCGGGAGTTGAAAGGTTAGGCTGATACCATGTAGATCAAAGCCACAATCCTGTAATTACAAAGTTCGAGGTGCCAGCATGGTCGATAACTTTCAGTTATCTCTGACAAAAACTCAGGCAGAGTCTGAGGGGCTCGTGCATAACAAAGATATGCCTATAGCTAGGGGAATTCTAATTAGCCTGTTAAGATTTAGGGGCAAAGATAAGATAAATGCTTTCTTACATACTAGAGTATGTTTGGGTCTTTGCTATAGCTTTTTCCTAAGTAAATAACCTTTCCTGTCCAAGCATCTCCCCTTGGTATATACAGCAATAGAATCAGCATGAACACTCCCAATAGTTAAAGTCAGTTCAGGACAGGTCTTTTAACTTAATTTTTTGTGGACTTTCTTGTTAATATTAGTTATTGTTTATTAAAATTAACTATATTGATGAATATATTATATGTAATATAATTAATTATCAATAATTTCTTATCAATTTTAACAACAATGCCAGTGTTGATATGTGGAGGATACAGCATGAAAAGTAAAATCGAAAGACACACAACATATTACCAGAATTCTATTTACTCAGTATGATAGTTCGGTTCATCATCAGATTGCATGGGCAAAATGTTTCTCAGAATGAATCCATGAAGATTTTTAGACTCCCATCCATTTTTGTCAGGTTATAAAAAGCAGGAATGGTCTCAGCAGAAAATTGCTTCTCCCTTTCAGACATCTGGTATAAGTGAGCTAAAAGACAGTGCCATTTTGTGCCCCAAGCCTATTACATTTCCCAGTTCCACACTCCATTTAGTCAGCCCCTGACATTAGCTACTATTCCTTTTTTTTTTGTACATTATACAAATGCTTTGTGTCTTCTTCTTTGTTTTATTTTTCTTTCATAGGACTTATTGCTATCTAATACATATCTTACCTGTTCATCTTATATTTGTTGATCTTTTCATGGCCCTGTTCCAGAAATCAAGCTTCATAAAATAAATACAAAAACTTCATGTGCATTTTGTTTTTGCTTTATTCCTACTTTCTTAAAGCAAAATTTTATCCACATAAAGTCCCAAGAAGGCATTTATTAAATGAGTGGATATGCATACTTAGCCCAGAAAGAAATCTCAATATATGTATAAAAGTATGAGATAAAAATGATATCAAAAATCAATAAATAAGTAGTCAGTCTATGCTGCTGACATTGTTACTAAGCTGTGGTTAGTAAATTAGAATAGGTACTATATTTTTCTTTATATTGAAAGAAACATATGTACTAAAATAGTAATATAAAATATAATACATAAAACACAAACTATCAAAATTTGGTGTAAGGAAAGTTTCTGGGGCATAAAGCAATCACTCACATAGAATAAATTTATTTAAACTAACTACATTAAAAATATGATCGTGTTCTGAGATAGTCTTTGAAAGTACAAGGCAAATGCAAATAAAAAAAAATAAAACAATTCTTACATTTATATTTCACATGTGAACACAAATGTTCAGTGCATACTGTTCACTTTTATCAAATATGCTCAAGGGGTGCAAATTCCCCAAAGAGAGAGTTCACATGCTCTAGTGAAGAACTCTGCACACAGGAGCAATGTCAGCTGGAAGGGCTATATGGCTTTAACACCCAGTAGAAGTTAGAAAACGGAAATTCACTTCTACAAGGATGAGTTCTCAGTCTGTATGATGAACCAAGGAGGTAAGAAATAAGTTTTTCTCATATAAATTGGGGAGAAATACCACATTTCCAAAGTTATATACATAGCTAGGCAGGCTTAGAAACATGCTAACTGAAGCCAAGGCCAAGGATATTCTTTGTTCCTAACAAGTTCATTTAATTTTTGATATGATAATATCTGTCTTTTATAAACTTGGCAATGCATGTATCTGTTGTCATGGAAAAATTTTAATTCCTTTAAAATAAAGTACAATTTGTTCCACTTTATGTGTGTAAACGTTTCCCTGGAGGTATATATGTGCACCATATGCATGCCCAGTGCCCACAGAGGTCAGAGGAGGGCATAAGTCCCCTGAATGTTATGAATGATTGTTAGCCACTGTGTAGGCCCTGGAAGCTGAAACTAGGTCCTCTGCAAAAACAGAAAAAGAAAAAAAAAATGTTCTTAACTGCTAAGCAATCTCCAGCCCCAATCACAGGATTTTTATGTTAAGTCGTTACAGTCTGAGAAAGGCCAAGGGAATGAAGTAGTAGAGACAGAACTCTCAAAAGTTCTTCTTTTTTTTTTTGGTTTTTCGAGACAGGGTTTCTCTGTGTAGCTTTGCGCCTTTCCTGGAACTCACTTGGTAGCCCAGGCTGGCCTCGAACTCACAGAGATCTGCCTGGCTCTGCCTCCCGAGTGCTGGGATTAAAGGCATACGCCACCACCGCCCGGCTCAAAAGTTCTTAAGAGTCCAATTTTAATAAAGTGCAACAGAGACTTGGTTACTGTGGTAAAGTCCATGACAGAAAACCTATGTTTTTTTACACAATGTGTGACAGGATAGTGTGGGGTACTCTCCCATGGAACTGTCAAATCCTTTTGGTTTGCTTTATAATCAGTTTCAGAACCCTCATTTACCATAAAGAATTTGATTACCATTTAAAAATTAATCATTTTGTACTGGTATCTATGATTTGAGAGACAGTTTGCAGACTGCTTCTACACTGACATGGCTCAGAAGTCAGATATAAAAATGTTTTCTGTGACTGAGCTATGGAGAGCTTAATAAACTAAAATGAACTCAAACCCCTGAACTATAAGATCCAGTCAGCTGATTTCCAGAAAACAAATGGTGAAAATTACCACTCACTGCAGATGCATAATCTCTGTATAGTTTATTATCCTCAAATGGCACTCCAAGAGAGCAACACTCCAAGAATTTCAATATCATAATTATTACCTGCATAATTGTACAGGAAGTATGTCAAGAAGTAATGGTAAAATCAGGATCTGATAGTATCAGAAACAGTAGTTATTTATCAGTAAAAAAAAACTCTGGGGTATTTGTGAGACCACTGAATATCCTAATCATCTATACTTTATTTTTTGTTTTAAATAAAAGAGAATTAAGAAAAATAATACTACAGATCCATTTTCTTTTCAAACATCACTATTATAAATCTTTTATAACCATACATTGTTTCACTTGTATCCCCAGCGGCACACGCAAAGGTTTGGAGCTTCTCAGTGTGCAAGCAAGGATTGTAGAGAGTAGTACTTTGGGGGCCTGTTTACAAAAGGAACTAATGTCATACTGAATGCTATAAAGGGATCTTTTTAAGTCAAAAACAGTTGGGGTTGATGTGACTTTTCTGTACAAAGCAGCACATTTTTAAAAAAGAAATCCAATGTTCTGTTGTTTTCTCAGACTCGCCGAACCATCCAGCAGCTGATAATTTCCACACACAAAGCAAGGCTTCCCAGAACAGAAAGCGCTAGGCAGCCTTCCCGGTGTTTTCCCCACAGTTGGTCTTTGATGTTGAGAGGAAGAAGTCCTGAGTCACCTCCACAGCAGCTACTCTTGTGTCACAGCGACAAGATGCCCAACAGAGAGAGACCTCTTTTATCACCATTTTCAGGTCATCATAGTGGGAAGGGCAGAACAGAGTGGCTCAGTCTGTGGCGGTTGGAGTCTGTGGCAGAAAGTTGCAGGAACCAGGCTTGCTCCCAGGCCCTCCGTTACACCAGTCATGCCCATTTCCTAATAATGCTTTCAAGGCCTCTCAAAACACTCCCATCAGCCAAAGATAAATTATTCAAAACAGAGGCTGTGGGAGATAGTTCAGATTCAAACTATAACAATTACCAAGATCTCTGCATTTTGTCTGCTTGTATACATGGTTCCCCTGTCTGAAGTGAGAGGTGATGGAGCAGAATCTATGAAGAGGGCCAGCGTTAGTGTCTGCATAGCCCTCGTGCTCAGCATCTATCCAAAACTTTAGATTTATTAAACACATCAACAATCTAATGAGTGTGGAATCCTTAAATTATGCCAAACTAATTCACGTGAATAGAGAGGAAAGTTGGTACCAATTTGTGAATACTTAGCTTTCTGGTTGATCTTTCAAAGCCTTTTTCATGGTGTGCTTATAATTCTGTATTTTCTGCTCTTTTACTAGGATTGTTTCTCATTTTTTTTATGGCTTGGTGATTTATAGAACTGTTTAGAAAACTCATTTTTACTTTATATGTATGAGTTTTTATATACATTTTATATGCATGTATGTATGTGCACTGCATGTGTACCTGGTGCCCATACAGGCCAGCAGAGGACACCAGATAGCCTGGAACTGGGGTTACAGATAGTTGTGAGCTGTCCTGTGGGTACTAGAAGCCCAACCAGGGCCTTCTGCAAAAGCAGCACGTGCTCTTAACCTCAGAGCCATCTCTCCAGCCCCTGGTATTTTTTATTCTCAATGAATTCAGTAAATAAAGTTTACAGAAGACTACAACAGTTAACTTTAGACAGAATAACATTAATCCCTCACTATAGAGTCTCAATATTTGGATACCTTGCAAATGTAATAAAATTGCTGAATTCTTTCTAGGTGGAGACTATTTCTCCTTCATATCATTTTGAGATAAGGAACTTTAAAAAATATACACTAAGGAGATCATTTGGGTGAGCAACCTTTCTGACACGTCTCAAAAGGCAGTCCCTGAATTGCAAACTGCTTGCAATTTTCTCGTGACTTTCCTTTCCTCCTTTGCATTTGATATCAAATACATCTTTCTTTCGCTGTCAAAAAAAAAAAAAAAAAAAGAACCGGCCTCAGTGACATTGTGCCAGAGACTCCAGGCTAGTTCTTTTTTTTCCCTTGTGTTTTCTGAAGAGAAAATGATTACACCGTGACTAGCCATTGATTAACTAAAATCACCCAACTATAGCAAGAAGAGAAAAGTGCAACCAGAAACCATAGCAACCTCCACGGAAATGAATCCTGTAATGATGCTCTTTCTGAATGTCCAGGCATCCAGGTGGGCAATTGCTTATGGTTTTTGCAGGTACTACTGGGTCATCTGCAGAGGGGCTGGCTGGATTTCCTTGTGAAAGAGAGCCCTTCTGATTATGTAAGGGCAGCTCACACCTGCTGAGATGCAGCAGCAGAAAATCTGCTTCTGATGGGATCAGAGAGAGGCTGTCTGCACTCGCCTCGATGCAGTTAGGAATCCATTTGTATGTGCAACCATTAATTGATCTCTCAATTTCTCTTGATAAATGAGAAGCTCATTTGAGACTCTAAAGAGTCATTTTCACTTTGTGAGGCACAGCTTGCTCTCTCGTCAGGAGAACTGCTATTTTTCCAAGAGTAAGATATTGAAATTTACCAGCGGTATTTCAACGATTAATTTTACAATGACATTTATTTGATTACCAACCACAGGTTCAATACACGAGAGTCTATAACTCTGGGGCAACAGCAATGACACCAGCTTTATATATGCATATACACCTCCATATTTTATGTATAAGTGACCAAAAGAATACAGCAGTTTGTCAGTCATCTTTCTATTGCTGTGGGAAGAAACCCCTCAGAAAATCCACTTAGAAGGAAGTGGATTTAGAAGGAAGTCCCTTCTGGCTCATGATTTCCAAAGCTTCAGTCCATGGTCTTGGGCCTGTTGCCTTTGTTCCTCCAGTGAGACAGGATATCACACCAGGGAGCAGCAGGGAGTGGCTGGAAACAGCCACCTCATCTCCTTGGGAGGGAAAAGCAGAGTGAAAGGACTGGCTAGGGCTTCCACAGGCATTTGAGGATTCAAGGGCTTAACCACAGTGACTTCATCTGCTCAAACAAAGCATCCCAGTGGTGCCTCAGGCTGATGACCAAGTCCTTTTCACATTTGGAGACAGTGCCAAATCTGGAAAAAGCTACCATCCACCATCACTGTCCTGCTATTTTCCTGTTTGCTGATTATGTTGTGGCCGATTATCAAAAGCAAACATGGAGATAACACAAGTTGTTTCAGATTGAGATCTTTGTTCATTTGGATGCTTTATCCCAACTTGCGCTGCGCCAATTGGTTTTGTGTTTTAACACCTACAAGGAAGACATGCTCACAGTTTTAAAATCAAACAAGAAGGGAATATTGAATGTCTAATGTGTGCTAAATACTCTGTTGGATTTAGGACAATTGACACACAAATTATCTTCCTTCAAAGAAGTGAGAGTTTTGAAGTCTCAGGTACCTACCAGTTAGGAAATCAGTGGGGATTTGAAGATCTCGGCGTATTTCCAAGGGAAATTTATGACCTATTTCAATGGCTCCAGCTGTCGTCCCTGTTTCCATAGAAGTTCTTTCTTTTTAGGCTGTTTAGGGCTTCATTAAAATGACTCCCAAATTAAGGATTATGGTGAATTCCCACTGGATAAAGATGAAGGAGTGAAATATCTTTCCTTTCTTACTCTCTTTTTTCCTTTCTTTCTCCTCTCTCTCTTTCCCTCCCTCTTCTTCTCCTTGTCCCTCCCCCTCTCTGTCTTCTTCCCCTGCGGTGGTGGGGATTGAACCCAGGGCCTCACATATGTTAGGATATGCTAGGGCAAGGTCTTTGTTACTGGAGGCACTACCAACCCTCTAGGAGGTTTCTGCCAGCAGGAGTTATGTTGGTTGGCAGGAGCTAAGTTTCAGAATATGATGAAAGCAAAGAGCACAGACGGGGATATCACAGATTTGGGAAACCATGAATCTTAAATATTTTTCATATATTTGTATTTACCTCTAACTATTTACACCTATCTACATAAATCTTTTCTTTTTTTGTAAGACTTTACTCCCTGAATAGACAGACTATCCAGTTCATACACTTTGTCTGTACCCATTAAAGGGGTACTTTAAAAATATTGATTGATGTAACTGAGTTTTAGTGTCATAATTTTAATTATGCAAATGCATGAAGAAGTCAGAGAAATACTGAGTGCAACATATGACTTCAGAAAACTATGGTGCATCGTCTTTTAAGAATCTTTATACCAGCTTCAAATCTGAAGCCTAGTTTTAGTCATCATTTAAGTCCACTTTGGGGTTATGTAAGGCTATTACTGGAAGCTAAATATAATGATGAATATATAAGTTTTCATTTCACATCTTCCTTCTAAAGAACCAATTTAGCTTATCTCTCTGAAGCAGGTTTGATTAATTCAAAATATGCCCTTGGATGTTGACTTTTGAGGGTGAAATCTGCACTGGGCTTGTATACATCAGATGTTCACTGATCAGAGAAAACAGAAAGTAAATCATGGACTCAGCAGATCCTATGCCTTCTTCTAGGGGCTTGACCCCTACCATCATGTAGTTAATGTCTAATTCTTTGTCATTATTAACTTTTTTATTGGTAAAATTTCCAAGACACTTATCTAGGACTAAACTTGTAAGACATTAAGTGAAGAATAGCTCTGAAAAAAATAGTCAAGTGAGCTTTTGTGTAGCAAGTCCTATGGCTGAGCATTTTCTTTTGAGACAGAAAGTATTTGTGGGGAATGGCTTTGTGCTAATATTTACTGACCTGTAGGTTCTTTTGTTTGAAACTGTAATAGAAATTATTTTGTTTATATAAATAGATGTTTATGATCTATACTACTAAAGGCTAAAAGCAATGGAAAGATGTCAAAATTACTATTAACTTGCTCTAAGATTCAGTTAGATGGAGAGGAGATTGAAATAGACAAGGAGCCATAAATTATTTTAAAGTCTTTGGCAAGCATTCACTTGGATGTACAGATAACTGACATAGTTGTTGCAGAAGTATAAACGACCTGTTCAGAGTAGTAACTCGTTTTTCCATAGCAGTGTATGCTTACATGCAGACGTTGCACTTGAGAGAGTGGATGTTGACATCTGCTGTAGAGTGCTAAGGAGGCCTCCAAGTGTTCTATACTTTACAGCACCGAGCATTCTCTGCTTTATAGGTTGAGTGTTAGCGAACTTGGTATATGATTCAGGCTGTGTCATCTACTTGACTTCTATCATTATGAGAGTTGCTCAGCATCTACTAAGTCAAGAGTAAACACTCAATCCACAATGGCCCATGTGTGCTTTCATGAACATGGTATGGTTATATGGCCTGACTGTGTAGAGAGATGGATGGTAGCTCATTTCAAGGGAGGCTAGCTCCAAGTAAGGGGTACAGGCTTAGGGCAAGTCTTAGATCCTTTCCTCTGTATTTCCATTGATATGGAGATGTGATAATCTAGAAAAGCCAGAGAAAACTCAAGGAGAAAAACATACAATAGTTTAAAAATGAGAGAGGTACATATTTTAAGAACAAATATTTGACTTGATGGCCAGTTTCCTGCATGTGTACAGTTACCACTTGGAGCATAGAAGACAGAGAAAGGGCCGATTCTGTAAAACAACAGAAGGAACAACAAATCAATTTAACACTGAAGGAAGAAGAGCTGTTAAAAGAAAACTTCCAACATTCTGAGATAATTAAGAGAATATTTTGGAAAGCTAGGAAGTACATAATACATAATTTTTTTGGAATATGGTAGAGATTAAATATTATGAATACTTCCAAAAAAGAATTTATCAGAATAGAAACTTCTTCACTGTGGAAAAGAACTGGGAATTTGTACTGGACACATTTATATATTAAAAACAAAACAAAACAAAAAAATGTGAAAATAATGGTTCCTGAAGAGAAAGACATCTCTATAAATCTAAACATGGTAAAACCAACACTTCACCATACGCCTGCAGTTGGTGAGCTGAGTGGTGAGTAGGGTTTGAATCACTCTGTAAAAGGTCACTTCATCTTTACAAGCAGGAATCACATCAGCTCTGCTTTTGAATCCTGAACTTGAAAGGATTCTGTTAGAAAGATGTTTATCACCCAAATGTTTATTAAATTACATAGAAGAATTATAAAACCTGAGATTTAAGAAAATTATTAAAATGTTTTTAAAATTTCAAAGGAATTATAGCATCCAATATGTCTTTGCTATTAATTTATTTGAAGCTTTTATACAAACACTCATGACACTGATTTGTAGCTTTCCTTTCTGTTCTGTCAACAACATAACAAAGCTAAACAATCAAGGTCATTTAGCACAAATAACAATGAGGAGCAATTGTACAAGTTCCTAAAACACAATTTAAAAATGCATTTGAGGCTGATACCTAGAGATTGGCTGCTCTCAGCACTGGTCAGAAACTTGAGCTTGTAGTAGGCAGCAGTCAACGGAGAGATATAAAAGTCAAAGTGCTGAGAATAAGAGCTCAATCCTAAATGGGACAGCTGTATTAGCCCACCACCACCACCAAGGCTCAGGGCACATCACAGAAGAGAAGGGTGTGAGAATGTGAGGAATGAGGGGTGAGAGGTGTGCTGGGAAATGCTTGTGGACATGACATGACATGACATGACATGACATGACTATCATAATCATGAACTCACTGCAGTTGCTGTTACCTGTACAAGCCTTGCATGAGACCAAGCCAGGCAAACTCCCAACATAGCTGGGGTAGAAGAATCCCCAAGAGCCAACCCTTACTGAAGAACTATTGGCAGTGGAATGGGAGGGAGAATCATTCTTTATTGAGGCTGTGGCCACGGGTAGGTTGTAGCAAGTCTTTCTTTGGGCCACCAGCTCCTGAATAATGACGCAAAGACTTTTTATTAATTATGAAAGCTTGGCCTTAGCTTAGGCTTGTTCCCAACTAGCTCTTAAAACTTAAATTAACCCATTTATATTAATCTATGTTCTGCCACATGGCTTGTAATCTCTCCTCAGTACCATATGTCCAGCTTCCTCTGCATCTGGCTGGCAAATCTCTGATTCTTTCCCAGAGTTCCTGTCTCTGCCCAGAAAACCCACCCATCCTCTCCTGCCTAGCTATTGACCATTCGGCTCTTTATTAAACCAATCAGAAGGTGAGGTTAAACAGAAACATCTTCACACAAAAAGGTCCCAACAGTAGGTTTCTCATTCTCCAGTGGATGGTCCCATACCCGTGCGCATATGGATAGTACTAAATGATAAGGACTTAGTGGGTTCTGAAAGAGAGAGAGAGAGACAGAGAGAGAGAGAGAGAAATGGGAGGGACGTGTTAGGAGGAACATGGAGTTGGAAGGAGGAAATGGGAGAAGATATGATCACATTTCATTGTATATATGTATGAGATTCTCAAATATAAAAATTAATATATATGTGTTAAATATTATATTAGTATTTTTAAATAAAACTTAAAATAAATGTGAGAAAATAGAAAGTCTAGGAGGGACCATGAAGTTTAAAATACAATAATGAAGTAAAATACAATATTTGAAGTAAGTCAGAAAGTAAAACATTATTTTACAGATTATTTTTAAACAAATTTGTCATTTTATTTAAGAAAAAAAATCTGAGACATATTTCTTAGAGATTGCATTCCTGGAAAAATAGTAGCAGTAAAAAAGAGCCAACTTGGACTGGAGAGATGGCTCAGAGGTTAAGAGCACTGGCTGCTCTTCCAGAGGTGCTGAGTTCAATTCCCAGCATCCACAGGGTGGCTCACAACCATCTATAATGAGATCTGGTGCCTTCTTCTGGCATCCAAACATATGCCCAGGCAGAAGAATGTATACATAATAAATAAAGATTTATTTTAAGGCTGGGCAGTGGTGGTGCACGCCTTTAATCCCAGCACTCGAGAGGCAGAGGCAGGTGGATCTCTGTGAGTTCGAGGCCAGCCTGGTTTCCAAAGCGAGTTCCAGGAAAGGCGCAAAGCTACACAGAGAAACCCTGTCTCGAAAAAGAGAGAGAGAGGAGAGAGAGAGAGAGAGAGATAGAGATAGAGAGAGAGAGAGAGAGAGAGAGAGATAGAGAGAGAGAGAGAGAGCCAACTTGTCACACGCCTATTCTAAATTCTTCATCTATGGTGTGCTAACTAACTTACTTCATACAGCACTTGAAACAGGTAAGGAATATGATTGCCTTGTTCTCCAGATAAGGAAGTAGAATCAGAGAGCTTTAGTGGTTTGTTCAAGATCATGAACTGGAAGAGCCAGCATTCATACATGCAATCCGGGCCAAGCAGTGCTCAGACTCCTGTGATAAACCATTTGCCCTAGGGTACACTACTTTCCATTTACTGATAAATTCTACTCAGAGATTTTTTATTTAAACTTTTCCCATTGATGTTAATTAATAAATGAGGGTTTGTTTTTGTTTTTCTTTTCGAGTATTTTTGCCTACTTTTTGTACTTTTTTTTATTATTATTCTGGGTTCATAAAACCCAATTTGGAAGCTTTCTACACATTCTTGAATCTTCTGGTTGGAAGTATAAAAGGACTCGCCTAGTCTTTTTTCATCTTACTATCCCAAGACCCATTCCTGTGAACAACATTAGTTTGGTGTTGGGGCATGCTCACTTGATGCCTGCGGCATTTCCTTCACAGAGCTATGCTGCTGTGATGCTAAATTGGACAAACCATTAGACAACAGGTCAGGGGACTTCAACTCAGAGACACCTGCTCACTGTTTCCTGACTTGGATGCAGCCTGTGATCAACCAGGCAGCTCCCTGGTGCTCATCTCCTGCAGAGATCACTCCTTTGAAGCCTCGGGGAGGGATCCTGTCAGAAGGCAGACACGACCAGACTGTATTTAGAAGGAGACGACAGGCTGACTCAGCCTCTGCTCGTGACTCCCTGGGTGCTCATCAGAAGTCTATTAGCAGAGGCAGATGAGCCATTTGCTAGGCTATAGTGGCCTACGTGCAAAATGTTGCACAGTCTTAGGGGCTGTTTCCCTGAAAAACAATAAAATTTGTGATTAGAAAGTTCCAGAAAAGGGTAAAAAAGCTGCCCAGAAGATCCATTGCCTATGTACCTCAATCTCTCCCTCTATCGTATGAAAGACATAGAAGGGCACAGCAGTCATACTACCTTAGCTCCAGAGAATGCACTGTCAGCCTCTCCATCTATAGATGAGGAAATGGGGCTAGCTTACCAAGGTTTCTCCATCAGGAGTGACTGAACCAAGTTTGATGACTTCCTTTCTATCTCTGTTGTCTAGTCCATCAGTGGGTCAAGTTAAGTGTCCTACACAAGGGCCTTTGCACAGCTTGGCTGCATGGATTGTGCACCAAACAACTCCAGGTGGTGGCATTCCTATAAACCAAGATCAGATAACGCATAATGGTGCTTCCTATCCAAGGCCCTTGGCTTACGACAGGCCAGTGACACTGTGGGTTAAGGTGGAGAAATACTTCTACCCTAAATTTTGCCCTTCAGTAAATTCTTATGGAAATGTAATTGCCTTCTTGAGCCTCAAGGACAAGTCCACAGAGATTGAGTTAAGGAATGGTCACTGATGAACCCAGAAATGCCATTTATTTATTTGAACTATTATTTTCTTAGCTGTCTGTTATGGGTCCTACCTCATTCCTCCCTAAGATGCCTTATTTTACAAATTTATGGTTGTTTGTGCAAAGAACTCTCAGGCAGACCCATGCTACCAGATCTTGGTGTGTGACTAGGTATATCAGTTTCCTGGTGGGCAATGAATGGAGCTCAGTCTCCCTCTGAGAACTCCCCTCCAATGCACAATAAGCTGATTTCTCCATAAGGATAGTGCACACTAAGGGTCAACAGCATTCTGAGGAGGAAACACAACCAAAGGCTTTGAGGTCCACATTTTCACCTGTCTTCAATACATACCACTTGGATCTTGTTCTTCCAAGCTTTATTTTCTCAACAGTGAGTTGATAATTGAATTTACCTCCCATTATTTCCTTCCTACAATAAATATCATATGACATTAGTTATCTTATTCTTCAAAGGTAAACCTCTCTCCTCAGAGGCTGTGGTCAGTCAAAGGTATGACCACCAGGCCCTGAACTTTCCTATCACCTTGAATGAAGAATTTTTGTAATGATTCTTGTAAGGTCCAGGGACCATGTGGCCTTATTGGATACTAGGGTAGCAAAGGAAACACAAGAGGAGCTTTGGAGACTGAAAGGAGACTTTATCTGGTGACAGATTCACCTGAAGCTTTGTGGCATCCGTTACAGGATAAGTAGGTGATGTTCTGCTGTAATGGCTCAAGAAACATCATCAGAGTCTTCCTCACATGCCGCATCCTTTACTGGCTGTTCAGTGATAAGGCCTGAGAATGAGTCGTTAAGAACTCTCTGAGAAGGAATAACAAATCAACAAAATGGTCAGAACTCAATCTTTGAAGCAGGGTCTAATTCCAGTGCAATAAGCTTCCTACCCTGGCATCAACTGAGCAGTCCCTCTGAGGAACAGGGACTCATGACGAGAGAGCAACATATCGTAGGCTCACCGGCATGGTTCTTACTGACCACAAGGGCTTTCAGATGCCATTGATGAATGGGAGGAGTGGGTCACAATCACTCCTCCTGAAGAACAAGCCCCTTCCCATCTGTGTATATGTTAGCTGATGGATTTCAAGTTCACTTTGCCATCTGAGCAGCTGGGTCTCTTCCCTACCACATGCCAAGGCAACAGCTGAAGGCACTCGTTGCCCATTTGTGTCCTAGCCTTTGAGAGCCACATGTGGCGTGACCTCTGCTTCACTCGAAGTCCTGCCCACCCAGCTGGTACCACTCAGTCAAGAGCCAGAGCCTCCCAGGGGCTATTGCACAGATAATGTACCTCATCTTCATTTCCACTACACTGATAAGGAGAATGCCTTCTTCCTTTCTAGTCTTCCCGTCATGCTCTGAGTAGCCACTTCCAGCAAATTAGGTGAAAGATGAAGAGTACTGGCAAATAAAATACACGAAAGAAAGGAAAAAAAAAAAACTCTCCAGAAACCCAGAGACTGAAAAGTCAGTATCTCATAGCTAATCATAATTTTCTTCTCTCTTCATCCACATACAGACAAATAAGAGAGGGCAACATGAAAGCTTTGCAATTTCACTAAAAGGTTTCTATAAAGTGTCAAATCTGGGGGAGCAAAGAATATATGTGCTCAAAGCCATCTACCTTTGGCTACAATTTCCCCTCTATTACTCTTATTGCTGAAGATGAGTTTGTATGACAGCCTTTTCCTCCTAAAACCACATATTGAAATTGGAAAGCTCCAGGAAAAGCCGATTGCTTTTCTGACATAATTTTCCCTTCCTCACGCAGATGATGGAAAAAGAGAAAGTAAACATAACAGACATTCAAGTCAGGCTTTCTTTATCCTCCTGAGAGTGCAGATTTCTCTGCTCTAATCCTATAGGGCCACTTCCTTGGGATGAATGTGGGTTAGGAGCTCAGGTGGGGAAAGAGCTGTTAACTCAAAGTGATGGACACGAAGGCTGATGCTGATGCTGAAAGTTCTGTCTCCATCATATCTGGGTTAAAATGAAGATGAGAAATCCACCCCCTCCTTGTTTCTCCAAGGTGGTGTTACATAGCCCCAGCTGGTCCAGAGTTAACGGTCCTCACACCTCTGCCTCTGGAGGCTGAAATCATAAGGATGTACCACTGCAATCAACAGAAATAAACCTTTTGATGGGAATTTCGCCCAGAATAATGTTGAAATGAGAGCTACAAAAGAAATGCTTAACAACATTCAGTCGTTGCTGTTTTCTATCTCTTAAGAGTTAAAAAGATTTTTCCATAAAGAAATGTTTTCTCTTCCCGAAAAAGCAAGATCCAAGACATAAGACAGAGCACAATTGAGCAGCTGAGCATCATGGGATATCTGAAAGAACTGTGGGCCTAATAATTTCCATCTGTCAGAGGTAATTTAGTTTGTTTTTTTTTTTTAATTTCTGTATTAGCAATGAAATAACAGAAACAGAGTAATACTGGCTGTGCAGTATGAGCTGCCTTTCATGCCTGCCTTACAGGCTTAGAAAACAGGTATATGGTGCACTAGGTTAAGAGTCAATAACCTTAAATAATTATAGGATGGAGATACCAAACGACCACAGAGGTATTTTATTTATTCATTCAACAACAATGTATTAAATGGCTACGGCTTGCCAAGTGCATAGAAGACAACTGAGGGTTGAGGATATATGTACACACACACACACACACACACACACACACACACACACACACACACACACCTCAGTTATCAGAATGCTTGCAGAGTATACAAGAAACCCTGGGTTCAATTCCCAACATCATATAAACTGAGTATAGTGTAGATACCTATAATCCCAGCACTAAGAAGGGGAAGGAGGAGGGGGAGGCAGAAGTATCAGAAGTTCAAAGTTATCCTATGACACACAGAGGAGCTAGAAGGTTCACAAGACCCTAATCTGCTGTCCCAAAGGTGGGAGTGAGATTTTTGGTAGAATACACAACCAAGATCCTTATATTTTTGGAACATATGTCACAGAAGTAGGAGACTAGTAATTAACAATTAACGTAATAATGGAGGAATTTCTATAGTATGTAGGAAAATGAAAAACTCTGTAAAACTCTCTAGGGGGGAATAATCCACTAAGGGAATAGATATCAGAATGGCATAGAGGAACAGAGGGTGTGGATTTAAACCTCTAAATGGGGAATTGGAGGAGCTCTGGTTACAAAGGTGTCACTTGAAGAAGAAAAGATTAGAAGGACTGACAGAGGGAGGGGAGGGGGAGGGGCGGGGAGGAGGTGCTTTGGCCACGTGGGTGTCTGAAATAGACCATTCTAGGAAGAGAGATGGTTAACAGAAAGGCTGAAAGGTAGGAGCACACATGCCTGGCACCTTGCAGAGGGAGGAATACACCAGCTGTGGGAGAGATGAACAAGGCAGAGAGCAGTTGATTGTGTCAAAGACAGAAAGGTGAAAGGTCATAGATCTCATGATCCACTGCAGGGACCTTTTTTATTCTCAGTGAGATGGGAGCCATTGGGAGTTTTGAGGCTGCCATAAAATGAGTTAATCTTTCATTCATCCAGTGACAGGATCATTTAGGTGATAATTGTGCAGGTCCATCGTTCAGTTTCAGCAATGTTGCTGTCTCACAGAATACTTGTATAATTCTTTTTTTTATTGTGTTGTGATTTCATTATTTTCATAAAAATTAAGTGCTGGTCTTAATGCATCTGGGACGGAGTTGGAAATAACTGAATAAGCCATCAATCCTGATAATGAATTAGAATCCCGTGGGGTACTTTTCCAGCCTAATAATGTATCAGGAAGTTGTCATATGAGTGACCTTGGAAAGAAATCAAGACTGCATTTTAGAAAGCAGAAGCAAACAAACAAAAAGCGTAGAGAAAGAAATAAACCTGTGATGCCAGTATTGACAAAATTTCCATTATATACTTTTAAATTTAATTGTATTTAAAAAATTTAAAGGACACATACATAGTCACTGTTCACATTTCTGGGGCCCAGTGTAGCATTCCTATACATGCACACATGACTTGCCATCAGTATAACTGGCATATCTATTACCCCCAACTTCTATCATTTCTTTGGGGAGCATTCAAAATCTCATTAGGTATTTTGAAACACACAATAACTGTCAATCATAATGCCTGTATTAGCTACTTTTCACTGTGACCAATTTGCCTGGTAAGAAGCAATTTAAAAGGATTTATTGTGGCTCACATTTTGAGGGAATACAGTCTTTCGTGCCTAGGCAGGCATGGCAGAAAGTAGTTCCAAAGCTGTGGAAGCATGTGTCTGGGATTCTTCATCTCTTCACAATTTGGTGAACAGGACATAGAAACTGGGGATGGAAACAGGGCCGAGCTATAAGCCTCAACCCCTTCTACCCCAGCAAGGCATTTCCTCTAGCTAGTCCCTCACCAACTAAAGGCTACACAGCCTCCCCAAACAGAGCCAGCAGGGGAACAAGTATCCAAAACCATGAGCCTGTGGGGGAAATTTCACATTCAAACCATTAACCCTTTGCCCAGAACCCTATGGTCTTGAAGCCATCTCACAAAAAAAAAAATACATTTAGTTCATCTAAGTGTCCTTTGAGCCTTAATAGACCTAACTCTGTTTAAGTTCATAGTGTATTCTGAGTCTCCACCCTTCAATCACTTAACTATGAGTACTTCTAAAATTAAATAAAAAAACAAGTCGGGTGCTTCTAATATGCAAGGACTCAGGGCAAGTATCCCCATTTCATAATGGAGAGAATGGAGCATAGCAAAGAAGGATGTCACCCAAACAAGATTAAAACCCAGCAAGGCAAACACTACACCCTGAAGTTCCCTACTGACATCTGGGATTCACGATGACATCTGGGTCTGGTAGGCTTGGGTGGCTCCACTCCTTTGGTTCTGTTACGTGCAGTTATGCCCACTAAATCCACCCTGCTGTGGGATGTCCTGTATGTTGTGAATATATATTGCTATGATTGACTGATTAATAAAACACTGATTGGCCAGTAACCAGGTAGGAAGTATAGGATAGGCGGGACAAACAGAGAAGAGAGGCTGGGAGGTGGAAGTCGAGGGGAGACGCCAGCCTGCTGTCTAGGGAGCAACATGTAAAGGCAACAGGTAAAGCCACGGAATATGTGGCGACATATAGATTAACAGAAATGGGCTGAGTTAAGTGTAAGAGCTAGTCAGTGGTAGGACTGAGCTAATGGCCCAGCAGTTTAATTAATGTAAGTTTCTTAGTGATTATTTTATAAGTGTTTGTGGGGTCCATGGTGCTGGGAAGGACTGGAGAAAACTCCAGCTACAATGGCACCCAACGTGGGGCTCGAACCCACGACCCTAAGATTAAGAGTCTCATGCTCTACCGACTGAGCTAGTTGGGCTAGTTGTTTGCAACTTTAACTACATTCATGCTCTTTCTTTGCACATTTTTCACATACTTATGATCTCTCTCTCCCTCCCTCCTCCCCTCCCTCCTTCCTTCTTTTCTGCCCTCTTTTCCTCCCTATATCCCTTACTCTTAGTAAAGCCCATTAAAACCCAGCAAGGCAAACACTACACCCTGAAGTTCCCTACTGACATCTGGGATTCACGATGTCATTCCAGACTCCCTGGATGGCAGTCTGGCGTCTCCCCTCGGCTTCCACCTCCCAGCCTCTCTTCTCTGTTTGTCCTGCCTATCCTATACTTCCTACCTGGCTACTGGCCAATCAGTGTTTTATTAATGAGTAGTGACCATGTAACAGCTTGGATATTCTGCTGTCTTGACCAGATTTTCTCTACACTAAGTCCTTTCCTTTGACTAGTTGACTTTAGCTTCATTCAAGTTCTCAGGAAACAGTTCAATAACAGATGAAGCCTATTCTTTGCCAGAAATGACCACTGGTCCGATTCCTGGTGTCATCCTTGTTCCCTGCTGAAACCTCATTAGCACAGTCCTTTTATTTTCTCCATTTGTAGTGGCATTCTGGTCTTCCAGACTTCCACCAGAGTAGTCTGTCTGTTGAGCTGTATGTACTTAAAGCATTCTGGGCTCCTCTAGCCCACAGCTTCAAACTCTCCCATATTCTTCCATCAACTAGTTCAGAAAGCCCAAGAACCACACAATCTGGTTACTCATGGCAGCAGCAGGCCCCACTTCCCAGGACCAGTTTTCTATATTAGTTACTTTTCTCCTTACTGGGATAAAGCAACTGCCCAGAAGCAACTAAAGGAGGTATTTTGGCTCATGTTTCAGTGAGATACAGACCATCATGGTGAAGAATACATAGTTATGCCTGGCTCCATGACAGCAAAAGCATGGTGCTTGGATTCCTTACCTTCTTACATCTTGGTAGAAAAGGAGGCAGAGAGAGCCTGAGACTAGTAACAGCACTAAGCTATGAGCCTTAAGCAAAACCACCCCCTCCATGCTGCCCACTTTCTGCAGCTGGGCCCCACCTCCTGAAGACTGAACAACTTCTCAAAGTAATGTCACCAGCTGAGGACCCGGTGTTCTAACACTTGAGGCCACAGGGAACAGTTACTCTCAAACCTAACTGTAACAGTGCTACGGACTATTAGAAGACTTTCTTCTAACCAGCAGCACCCTGGTGCCTGCTAACCATTCTTTCTCCCTTCCCCCTTTGTCCTTGTCCATTATTCCTACCTTTGATAAACACTATTCTATTCTCTGCTTCTGTGAAAGAGACCTCTTTGACTTTCACACGTGAGTGAGATCATGTGCTGTGTTTCATGCCTGTCTTATTCCACTTCACATAATCGTCTCCTGATCCATCTGTTGGGATTTCTTTTATGGCTAAATATCATTCTATTTTGTATATGTACCATATTTCCCTTATTCATTCAACCATCCATGGATTTGTGGGATGTAAATTATTATGGCATAGCCTTTATAGAAAAACCATCTGGAGTTAACTCAAAGAACTAGAACTAGAAATATAATGAGATCCATCGACTCTGCTACTGAGTGTAGATCCAAAAGGAAGAAAATCACTGTGTTGAACAGCTACTAGAGCCATATCCTTATTATAACACTATTCATGATAGCTAGGGTATGGGATCAACCTAAGCGTATTAGATATTAAACTCACTAACTAAAACTAGACAATATACTTATTTGGAATTAAAAGCACAAAATATCAAGAACCTTATGAAATCCTCAAAAGATATCATCATGTATCATGATGTAGCATGTAAATGAGATCTTTACTCAAACATGCTAGACTGTGGAAATGCCTCCTACTTTATTTAACTTATTGTTTGTTGGTAGTTTTTAAAAGTAGAAGTTGAATTGTCACTGAGAAGTGATTTCTTTTCTATGGTGATAGAGTTTATACTTGTAGTGGGCTGACCATACCAAACCCTGCTCTTTTCCAGGACCTCCCGTGTGAGGCCACTCATCTCCTTGGGAAGTCACCAATTAATTAGCCACATTAAAGTAAGAACAAATTAAAAAGCAAATTGTGCATAATAATAGGTGACAATTAGGCTTCTTCATTAATTGGTACATAATGACTATACTCACTCATGGGATGCACAGTGGCTTTTCTAAACACGGAAATGATGCACAGCCATCAAATCAGGATAATTATCATATTCATTAGCTCAAACCTTGATCCTTTCTTTGTGTTGGGAACATTAAAAATCTTTTCTTCTAGCTATTTTGAAATATACAGTAAGTTATTTTTGACACTAATCACCACCAAACTGTGCTGCAGAACATTTGAACCTAATCCTCTTAGCTGACTGCCATTTCTATGCACCTCTTTACTTTACTGTCCATTAGGATGAGGAGCAAGAGAGAGCCTGCCTGCTTTCCCTCAAATAAGTATAATACATTGCTTAGTCATTTCAAAATGAGGTCTGTAGCTCTTAGAATTGTCATTACTAATCATAATCGTCATACTACAGCTTCATGTTCATTATCTACGACATTGTCACAGCAGTCTTAAAATTTTGACACTGTCACCCCTTTCCCTACGATGCAACCCAGTTCCATGCCCATCTGCCCAGCTAGAGCACTGCGGCACCCAGCTTTGGGCCTCGCTTCTGACTGACCAAAGGTGGAGACTCTCACCTAGTCTCCCCAGCCTTAAGCCATTTGACTACTACACCCGAGTCATTTCCTGGGGGCTGCTAAACAAGGTGATGTAGATGGATTGTGATCTTCCTTGCTCTATGTTTTCTCAAGATAAAATATTCTCAGAACTTGTGCACCCAGTATCCTTGCTGCAAATGAGCACAGTAGCTCCCATTTTCCTCTTGAAGTTAAATGACATAGCTGGCACCAGAGAGTAGTCCTTGGCATCAAAGGTAACATAGGGGTGGAGTCTGAAAGCAGTGGCAGAGCAGTTGCCAGTGTGTAGGAAACCCTGGATTTGATTCCCAGCACCACACACATAAAAGAGGGAAAAATGTAAATAACCAAAGGAACTTTCCTCTTCTTCCTTGGAAACTCTTTCCAACTAGTCCTTTCATTTTGACATGACTATCATCCTCATTATGTGGTAGCCAAAGTCCCACTAACATTAGACTGGGAAAAGTCCATTCTGGAAAAGCTGAGTTGCCCAGATGGAACAGAGAGTCTGCTACCGGCCTCCAAATTTCCACGGGGTATAATTAGCAGCTGCTAAAATAATAGAAGTCAATTGAACAAAAATATGGTATGCGTGGCAGTCATGTATTAACTACCTTCTGTTTCCAAACACTTCTTTCACAGTGGATGTGAAGCCTTCACGGGGGCATTACAGCATGTGTCCCTGGGAGCATGGATTGACAGTCTTCTTGAAAAACTTGGGTGGGAAAGGGGGTGGGTGCTGTTACTATGTCCAACAAGCAGGCATGGGCACGTCTATTTCACATCTGCTTGATAAAATGATGCATTTGTCAAAAGCAGCCTTTAAGTAGGTTGCCATTATCAAAGACGTCAGCAGCCTGTCTCCCTGGGAGACAGCGAAACCCCACATTTATCTAAATTATCTCCGTAATATGACAGGGTGATTGCTCACTAATGGTCAGTAACAGTTTTCTTTGTCATTTTCCTAGTCATTACCTCCTCAGAATGAACTCCAGAATAAACTGCTTGCAGTCCGTGTGTGGAATATTAATTTCCTCTTTGCATTCATGACTGGTTCTCCCCAACCTCTGAATGTGGCCGAAACATTTCTGATATTTTTATTTTGTAAAAACAGAAAGCAAAATACACCCTCTCTTAGAGAGTTTTCTGGACACAGCCCCTTCACATGCAAACAAAACCCAAGGTTAGCGCGCCTCTGGCTGTGAATCTGACAAAGCATACATGATATCCTCAGAAAAGGCTGGGGGAGGCACTGACAAGGGCCAGTGTTTTCAACTCTCTAGGGCTGTCGCTGGCCATGTTCACTGTTAGAGCACTCCCCACTGAAGATAATTATTGCACAGTTAAAACCGAACACCCCCAAAAGATGCTTCTAGAAAATTCTGCTGCAGCTGCGTGAGTATCCAAACCCTGTTCTTTTCCCCAAAGGGGCTTGGTACATGTTTTTCTTCCCAGCAAAAGCTATATTAGGCTTCAAAAAATGAAAATCCCAAGCCAAAAAGATAAGAAAGCAGAATTTTTGCCCCCAAAATAGAGCTGAGGAAGCCCCCTCCCCATGAAGATTTTAAAATGTAAAAGAGGTGGCTATACCAGGGAAATATGTCATCATAGCTCATGATGGCCCCTTGTGCTGAGCTGTCCGGCCAGCAGGAACCCCAAAAATTAAGACAGAATCAGCCGAGTGGCTGTAGTCACCACTATAGGCAGGCCAAGTAGGCTGTGTTGTGCCAAACTGTCACCTCCTGTAGGATGAAGTGCAGCAAACGCAGACACCAGGGAAACAGATCTGGATACCTTCCTGCCCGTACGTTCATGGGCAGAGAAGAGAACAATTCTAAATTCTTTCCAATCCAGAGAAATCTCAACTACATACTCAGTCCAGCTGTTCTGCCCATTTATTTTCTTGCTTAGAAAGCAATCATATGACCAATATATTCCTGGTTTGTCCCATTTCTACTTGGGAGACGTATATGAGTGGCACATGCAAGCACAGGTACCTGAGTTCAGATTCACAGCATCCATATAAAAAGTCAGCTTTGACCAAACCAACCCCCGTAACCCCAGCACTGTGGGTCACAGAGACAGAAAGATCACGGGGGCTTAGCAGCTACCAGGCAGCTCCACGCTCAGTGCGGGACTCGATCTCAAGAGAATAAGGTCAAGCGTGGTAGAGATGGACACCAGACTTCCTCCTTTGGCCTCTAAGGCACATGCTACGCATTTATACATGTATACACACACAAGTGTGTGCATGCATCAAACACACACACACACATATGCAAATTAATTAATTTAAAAGACTATGCAGTCTAATTACAGGTTTGGAAAACATATGCCCCTATCATTCTTTTGTAATCCATCCATGTCCTGTCTGGTCCCTATGATCAGTCACAGTCTTACTTCTGTGGGCACCTGTACACCCGTCAGAGCTGAAGTGGCATCCTATATGGCCCATGTACTCATTCTATAGTATTCATAATATAAAACTCAGCATTTCCCTTCTCATGCTTTTGGTCTTGTCCAGTGTTGTGCAAACTTTTCCTGGGGCGATAGGTGCCCAGATAGGACACCAACTACAGACAACAAACAAACAAACAATAAACAACAACAATAAATTCCATCTTCCTCAAGCTTGGTGACCCTGTGTTTAGCTAGGGTCACTTACAGGAGCATGGGCAACTCAGGAGTGACTACACCACTAAGGAAAATGGCTCTCCCTCTCCCTCAGCAACCATTAGCTACCTATAAACCCTCTGGGAGAAGCAGGGCCTCACAAGTCACTCCTGACTCCGTGAGGGAAAGTAAAAAGGCCCAGTTGTACAGGTCTCCCACCTGCAATAACAAATGCTGGTGCAGAGGAGAGCAACTGCATGCCATGCCTGCAGGTCAGCATTCCATACAAACGGTGCATTTCACAATCCAGATCTCTACCGTTATCCTAAGATAATCTTCTTTCCCACTTCCAAGCCAAACACATTGCCCTTTTGCACCCTGACATGCATTCTCCCTAGGGTGCCTGGTATCACAGCACACACAGCGGAGTGTCTACAGCCCTGGCCTGAATGTAGTCTCTCAGCCTCTGAACTGATATCTCCCATTCCAAGCCTCAATTCCAGGCTATTTTCTATACTGCTTTCACTTTATTTTTACTTTAAAAACAAGTTGTTTTTTTTTAAAAAAAAAAAAAAATCACCTTTTTTTTTTTTTAAAATTTCAAAACACTCCCAGATTCTCCATATTGCTTTTTCTAACTTTTAACTTCAACCCGGTCTCTGAACTCTGCTTTGAAAGCTCACACCCTCTCTCTCAGTTAATCTGTGGTGCACACGTTCCCTTGTGTTTGGGCTCAGACTGTAGCTTCAGTTAGGACTGTCCAACCCTCTCTCCTTCATGTACATTTTTTTCTTTGCTTCTGTTCATATGATAGAATAATTGCAGTTCTGGGTATTGGACCCAGGTCCTTGTACATATCAAGAGGACACTTGACTACATCATCATCTGGTTCAAAATCTTTTCTGTCCCTTAAATTAGCCAACCTTAATTATCATTTCCCTACTCCACTTTTCTCTTTTCTGTGCATTTCTTGCCAATTCTTGTGTTTCACGCAGCACTTCCTCGGTGATTTGTCATTGTTGGTCTACTATTTAAAAGCTTGGATGTGAAAAGAGGAAGCCTCAAGAATTATGACTCAAATCTGACTCAAAGTTTCCTTTAGCTGGGACACAGAATTGCCAACACTAAGCAAAGCTGCTTCATTCATCTATCTCTTTACCCATGCATTCCACAAAACACAGATGGTACACCTATCAGTAGCATCGCTGTTGGCTTTGAAGATTAAGCAAAGAGTGTCGACTACAGCTTGGCTACAAGCATTCCGAGCCAGTGGCCCCACTTGGCTGTCCCTGCTGTCCTGGTCAGCTCCCTGTCCTTTATCCCATGATTCAATTTATCTCAAGTCAGTCCTACAGGGCCATACACAAAGTAGACAAAGCTTGTAAGGAAAGCTGGGAAATCAGCATCTTGCATTTTTCTTCTTCCATAAAGGGAGACTGTATTTGCATCATCCCCCAAGACTCAACAACTGTCCAGTCTTCCAAACACACAATAGCATTTGAGTCTATGCCTGCAAATTAAAAGACAAAGGACCATTAGGAAAGGTCCAAGGATAGAAGTTAGGGTATTATGTCAATCAGGAGGGGAGGTGATACACTGAGCAGTGAAGGGGGTCAGCGAGGATAGCTGTCTGTGTTGGATCTAGAGAGCAGCTGCAGAGGGCATCTGTAGGCCTGCAGATAGTTCAGCTTGATGGGAGTGTCTATGTCATCATCTGAGCTAGATTAAGACTAGGAGTAGGAATTTGACTTCATCTTTGGGGTGTGTGTGTGTGTGTGTGTGTGTGTGTTTGCATTCTTGCATACTACCAAATTTTTGACTTTTGTAATTTTTCTTCTGCTTCAAGAATGTCTTTCAGCCTGTTTTATGATGAAATTCCTCAGTTTTTGGCTGCCTACTAAAGTCCTTGTTAAAAATATGACTTTGCCTACATATGGAGGACTTCAAATTAAGCTAACAGCCAGCAGAGAATATATGTCATAAACCATTCATAAGAAGCATCCAAAACCATCAGCTATATAGGTGTGGATCATAGAATGGAAACTGCCAAGACTGAAGGGAGAGGGACAAAGGGGGGTGTTGGTAAAAAGGCATAAAGTTCCATTCGTATAAGATAGATAAGTCCTAGAGACCTACTCCACAGCACAGCAATCACAGCTCTGCACTGTGTACTTAAAACTCAAGGGAAGATGCTAAGTGTTACAACAACAGAGGAAACATTTGAATGGGATGAGTAGGTTTATGACATGGATTGTGGTGATGGGGTCCTTGGTGTCCTCTTAACGCTAAGGCTCATCAAGTTATGTTCTTTAACATGCACAGCTTTTAGTATATCAATAATTCTGCAATAAAGTGGTCCATAAATTAAAAATAAATTTTAAAAAGCTATTTTATTTGTCCACAAACCTGTGCAACCAAACACCCTTAATGAAGAGGTCTAATTGAATAACTATGGGCATTCTTGCTAGCTTTGTTTTTTTTTAAGTCATAAATAATTTGAAATCATAAATAATTTAAAAAATTCTTCTCACATAACTATTTAAAACCCTAAAACATATTTGATATTAATATGTACCTGGTAGTTAGCTGTTGATTAGTTCAGTCACTTAGAATACAGGGCTCATGGGACATGGGAGAGACATAATTGTGTGTCTTACAGAAGTGCATGGCAAAACTATGGCATGCCCTGGTGGGAGGCTGACAGGAGTGTAGGAATAATATTACAGTCCAAAGATAACGTCCAGGCATTTTGAAGCTCTTTTAAAAAATTCTTTCTACTTGATGATTTCCCATGAACTCAGAGTACCTCAACTGAAGTTCGCACATGGGGTGATTTTCTGGAGGCTCTCATGTCACTTCTCTTAGTTAAAGGAGTGCACTTAGCCAGGTCAACATACTCTAAAAAAGGGCATGAGTTCCCCCACTTCAGAGGAACAGGCTAAGAGTACTGTGAACTAAGCTGCACTGACTCAGTAACTTGAGTTCCTAATAGAACACCCAAAGCGGGAGCACAAACTCTAATAAAAATTAGTTTCATATACTCCAGTAAGCCTTAACAAAATTGCTACAGTTTTAGCCAGTATAGAGTAGACCCATGTTCACAGTGTTGATAATGAACCACCATCAAAAGCTTAAATCATGCCCAGTCCATCTACTTAAGGAGAGATTTCTCCTAAGTGTTTTAGGACAAATTTCTCCCAAATGGTAAATTTCCATATTCCTCTGTTTAAAGCCATAAATTCCATCGCCTATAAATTTACTTTTGTTTATTAGCTCTTTTTCTGTCCATGGTACCATTATCAGATCAGTAGACTTCCAGCTCCAAGTCAGTAAAGTGTTGGAAATACATTGTATTTGCACATGACCTTGAGCAGCAGTTCAAGTCTTTGTGTGAGATAAATAGCAGACACAGATCATTACTTACACCTAAGAGCCACTGAGCTAGGTTTAAATACGGCCAGAAAGGGACATGCACAGTCTTAGCTTGTATGTAACAAAATACTCATAACTACAGCCACTTAAAAATTTATCTATTTGTATGTGTGCACATTGGTGCATGGCACAATATATGTGTTGTTATCAGAGGACAATTTGTAGGAGACAGTTCTTTGCTTCCATTGTGAGGGTCCTGGGGATCAAAATCAGGTCGTCAGGCTTAACAATAAATACTTTTACCCACTGAGCTATCTTTCTGACTCTAGCTACTTTGGATACTGTGGTGGTTTGAAGAAAAATGACCCCCATATGCTCCTATATTTGAATAATTGGTCCCCAGTTAATGGAACTATTTGGGAAGAATTAGGAGGTGTGGCCTTGTTGGAAGAGTTATGTCACTAGATGTGGACTGTGAGGTCTCAATAACCCATGCCAGGCCCAATCAATCTTTCTCTCTCTGCCTGTTGCCTTGTGGATCAGGATGTAAAGCCCTCAGTTATTGCCTCAACATCATGCCTGTTTGCTTCCCACCACAATGATCATGGACTAACGCTCTAAAACTGTAATCAATTCCCCAATCAAATGCTTTCTTAGCTTGGTGTGGTGGCTCACACCTTTAATCCCAACACATGGAACATAGAACCAGCATATCTCTGTGTGTTTAAGGCCAGCGTGGTCTACATACATAGTGAGTTCCAGGACAGTCAGAATTATGTAGAGAGATACCTTCTCAAACAAAATAAAACAAAACAACAACAACAAAACATAAACAAATGTTTTCCTTTATAGGAATTACCTTGGTCATGGTGTCTCTTCACAGCAATAGAACATCAACTAAGATATATACCAATATCATTTTTATATTAAGCCTCCAAATATCTTTAAGATTTATCTTTTGTGTATATTTGTATTGTCTGCATGTATGTGTGTGTGTGTGTGTGATGCACACAGCAGCAGAAGAAGGTGTTGGATTCCCCTGAAACTTGAGTCACAGATGGTTGTGAGCAGCCATGTGGGTGCTAGGAACCAAAATCTGACCTTTTCCAAGAGCAGTCAGTACTTTTAACTGCTCGGCCATCTCTCCAGCCTCAAGACTCTAAATACCTCAAAGCAGCATCGATTAACAAAAAATGTCCCTTCTCCTCCTAGAATCTACATAGAAAAGACTAATTGAGGTGATGAAAACCAAGCTATAAAGAGAAGTGTAAATGGGTGGAAGAATTGAAAATCCAATGGTTGTGACATTTGAAGAACCTGCCATGCAGAAGAGAGACAGCAATGCTTCTCTCAGTTCTTTAAGGTCCTGAGGGTAGTGTCAGCAACTGAAACACAATACAAAGAGCAGAGAAGAAGAATCAGGGGAGGAGGAGGAAAGAAGAAGAAAAAAAGAAGATGGGGTGTAGCTAGAGTTTTTCTGGTCCTGCCTGGCTCACAGTCAGGACAAATCTCTCTAACCCGCCAGTCCCACAGCAGCTCAGACCCAACCAAGTAAACACACAGAGACTTATATTGCTTATAGACTGTATGGCTGTGGCAGGCTTCTAGCTAACTGTTCTTATATCTTATATTAATCCATTTCTATAAATCTATACCTTGCCACGTGGCTCGTGGCTTACCGGCATCTTCACAAGTTGCTTGTCATGGCGGCGGCTGGAAGTGTCTTCCTCACTCAGCTTCCTGTTCTCTTAATTCTCCTCTCTGTTAGTCCTGCCTATACTTCCTGCCTGGCCACTGGCCAATCAGTGTTTTATTTATTGACCAGTCAGAGCATTTGACATACAGACCATCCCACAGCACTGAGGGGTCCTTTCCAACTCCAGATTCCATTATTATAGATCTGGGTCCCTATGTACTTAACTCAGAAGGTAGCAAATGATTGACAGAAAAAAATGATTTGGCTTCTAGTAGGATCTCATTAGCACTGTCCTGTTGTCATAGCTATTCAAGTTCTACTTTTGAGAAAAGAATCCAGTAGAATTACACAGACAATCTGTCTCCTTGCATGTCCTTCAATCATAGGACAGCAACCTTCTGTTTGACACAGTTTGATATTTTCCTAGAGGAGCCACTGCAGAAAGTATTTAGCTCACTGTTTAGTACAAACTCGTTCAAACTGCAAACACAAGCTGGTTTCTACAAATGCACAGCTTCTCATTATTTTCTCTGTGTGTGCCTGTGCCTCCAGATTCCTTTACACATGCATCTGTTCTCGAGCAAACAGCTTGGTTTAAGCATCTGTTTGTTGTATAGAGAAACGTTCTCTAGGATTTTAGTTGACAAAGATTTAGCCAGTATATATAGATTAAGTTCTCATGGAAAATAAATCAGGGAAAAGGAATTAGAAAGCTCTTCAGTTGGGTATGAATACCTTGTAAGACAATCCCACCATTTCAGGGACCTCCAGCACCCACAACTGCAGCACAGAGACAGCATCTTTATGGCAGACACTGGTCTTTTCATGGCTGCATTACAGCAGGCCAATAACCTGCTCACAAATGATTTGCCTTATTCCTTCTGTTCTATTAATCGTGAACATCATTTCAAAGATCTGAAAGTCATTCAATGGTAAAATAGATCCCACATATATAGCTAGACAAATAGGTCCTGTTAATCTACCTATTCTTTTTTTAATAACATTTATTTTTATTTTATTTGCATTGGTGTTTTGCATGTATGTCTATGTGAGGGTGTTAGATCTTGGAGTTACAGACAGTTGTTAGCTGCATCATGGGTGCTGGGAATTGAACCCAGGTCCTCTGGAAGAGCAGCCAGTGCTCTTAACCTTTGAGCCATCTCTCCAGCCCCCTAATCTACCTATTCTTAATCAGGGAAGTAGACTCAGTCCCACCATTGTATGATGGTCTATGTCAAAGATGGAATATATAGTCAATAGCATCTGGAACTCCTAGACATGTCAGAGCCAATAGGCTTCTCTATCATGAAAGAACCAGGCCTTTATCTTCCCTTAGCAAGGCCTGTGTCAGCACCATAATTGACTACTAGTCACATTAGATCTTCTAGGGGCCATTTTTCTCTAGTGGTCTATATTCTAATGGGGAACATAAGATCTCTCTTCTATTGATGGCTCAGTAGAGTCTCATGAATATTTAATAGGTGCATAAATCATATATGAATAAGGACAAATAACAAGAATTGCATGGCATTATAATATAGCCTTGACTGCACTGACAAAATAGAACAGTGATGACCCTCCTGCACCTTCATTCAATAAACAAACATAGATGGACCCTGTTACCTGAACCTGTTTGCTAACTGGACCGAGGAGGGAGAATGTTGAAAATTACCTGGAAAGTTATGTGCTTGTATGTCACAGAAAAGGCTGGACTGTTTTATGCTCTGGGCATTAAAACTGTAGGGAGAAGAGACCGTAGGGCTGTACCATAGTGAGACTGTAGAAGATGCTTTATTTTCCTAATTGGAGGTAAAAGACAGGCACTGGGGTTGGGGGTACATACTTCACAAGACTGTAGGAAATCCTATGTTTTATGAAGATTTTAGACAACTTCTATGGAGAAAAATCCCCAAGAGCCTCAAATGGTAAAGTCATTTGTTTGAGTCAGTTAACTTCGATCAACTTTTTGTTGTATATTAACATCTAGAAAAATTTTCAATCCTTCAAAAAAGTTTTATTTAGGCTATCAAAATGCCAGAAATTCAAATCAGTAGATGATTATTTCATGTTATATGTTATATAATGGAATAGTTGAAACATGCATATAATATGTATGACAGGCAGACATGAGCCACTTCCCTAGGCTAACTGGATGCAATTATTTTGTCAAATTTTCCCCACATTCCTTATCTAAAGAAATAAAATGCTAGGCTCAGATTCTAGTGACCACATAGCTCTTCGCAGAGGTTATCCTCTGGGAGCTTCATTTGCAGTGTGTTTTATAGTTTATTTTTACATATGTAAATGCTATGATATAAAGAAAAGTACAAAGCTTTTGCTGTCGAACATTAAGTGGCACTAAATTCCAGGATCTTTCTACTGCCTGCCTTTTCCTTCATGCATTTCCAGGTTTAATACCCTGGTCTTTTGGTACCCATGGCTTCATAGTTTTAGCATCTACTGCGCCCCAATGCCAGTGTTCAATGTATTAGGCAAGAGCAATCTAACCCAGGGTTGATGATTGTACTTCAGGGAATGTCTGTAAGTGGCACCAGTGGGTAGGCGTGGCTTCCTCTTGGTTAAGTGCAGCTACCTGGATCTCCAAAACTGCCATTCTATAACAAAGCATATTTGTTCTTTTTGCAAACTTACGTCCTATAGTTTTATTTAGTGTTTCTGGGATTCCCTGGTGTTTGGGTATGTGCTGGTCAATTCTGATTTACCTTTGAGTGAAGTGAATTGCCTTTTCAAGGTGGCACGTGTATGTGGTGTGTGTGTGTGTGTGTGTGTGTGTGTGAGAGAGAGAGAGAGAGAGAGAGAGAGAGAGAGAGAGAGAGACAGAGACAGAGAGACAGAGACAGAGAGAGATAGAGACAAGTAGAGGAGTACAGCCCTGACTAACAAATAAGAACAAGACCACAGCAAATTTAATAAATCAACAGGAAATGAATTTAAAGAATAAAACCTGTATGTCTGTCAAAAAAAAAAAAAAGCAAGATAGAGAAACAACTAAATCAATCTTACTCCTCACTTTTTATTCTAAATTAAACTTGAAGTTCTTTGGAGGTGAATATTTATTTCTTCAGTTTACTTGGTAAATTCATTTTAATGTAGTCGCTGGGTTTACTGGGTGGTTTCGTGTGTCAACTTGACACAAGCTAGAGTCATCAGAAGAAGAAGAAGCCTCAGCTGAGGAAATGCCTCTATGAGATCCAGCTGTAAGGCATTTTCTCATTTAGTGATCAATGGGGGAGGATCCAGCCCATGGTGGGTGGTACCCTCCCTGGACTGCTGGTCCTGGGTTCTATAAGAAGGTAGACTGAGCAAGCCAGGGGAAGCAAGCCAGTAAGTAGCTCCCCTCCATGGCCCCTGCATCAGCTCCTGCCTCCGGGATCCTGTCCTATTTGAATTCCTGTCCTGACTTCCTTCAGTGATGAACAGCAATGCTGAAGTATAAAGCCAAATAAACCTTTCCCTCCACAACTTGCTTTTTGGTCATGGTGTTTCATCACAGCAATAGAAACATTAACCAACACAATGGGACTATGATAAATTTGGTGGAGAATCAACCACTAAAGAACAGAAAACTGATTTTTAAAAATAACCTTTAAACAGGGGTTGGTGATGCAGACACATAAAACAGCCATTCAGAAGGCTAAGGCAGCAGAATCACAAATTCAAGGCCTGCTCAGGCAACCTAGTAGGACTGTCTCAAAATAAGAAATAAAGATGAGATCTGGCTGGGGATACAGTTGAGTAGTAGAGCATTGCTCAGCATGAGGCACTAGGTACAATCCCAGCAGCACAGGCAGGGGGCATGGAGAACAATGACCTGCTTCCCCTGCCAATATGAGAATGTGCTCCTTAGCCTCCTTAACTGGATGACATGCAGCCCAGATACCCAGATAAGTCCCTTTGTATCTGACCTTTCACAGGTCGAACCCCTGCGCCACTAGGTACAATGTCTTCATCCTTACTCCATGCAGATAAGACGCCCTTGCTACTGTCCCTGCCTGCTATAATGTGCATTTGCAGCAATCTGATTTCTCAGGGTTGACACAGAGGGATGGTTACAAGTGGTACTGGTGGGCCAGGTCGTTGGGGCCTATCTACATTGAAGAGCCTACACACTTCACAGCCCATTCCTTCTTCTAAGCAAAGTTTCAGCTAGTCCGACCCTACTGCTCATAGAGCAGATATTTTGGCAAATTATATTTCTGCTGATAATCTGAAGAATGTGGCAGTTGGGGACTCTGATGCATTGAGCTCCCTTCAGGAGAAAGACATCAAATATCAAATGTGATTAAAGATTCCTGTTCAAGGGAGACTCTTTTGACCTTTTAGGGTTATAGTTCGAGTGCATTATGCTTTCTGTATTTTACATGGCCATTTCTATTTCCAGAACAATCTACAGAGCACATAGAACTCTTAGAGCTGGTACATCATTACACGAAAACACCATATTCTTGGTAAATGTTATGATTCATGGTTTTCTTTCAAATATACTTTTTGCCATGGCACATCTAACATAGTGAATCTTTATTATTTGAGAGGGTTCTTAGTCATAATGGATAACCTGACATTTGAAAAGCTGGGTTCTAATATTAAGACTAATCTAAAATGCTATAAAATACAGTGTAAAATATGAGTTTGAGAAAACCACGAGTCCTTAATTAAACTCAGCTGTGCATTAAAAAGTCTTATAGTCAAGCTACCAGAAGTAAAGTAATTAACAGATGGCCTGTAATATTAACAAAATATGAATTTCTGTTTTCAAACTAGTGGTTTCTAAGTTTAGGCTCCACAGAGAACACATTTGACACTTTCAGACCAAAGATAGAAATCAACAATGGTAACAGCATGGAAGGTCAAGAAACCTGGGTTTCAAACCTAGCTCCTTGTTGCTCCTGGGAATTTGATTTTATTTTTGCTTTCAGCTATTACAGGACTTCTTAAGACACTGTCAGGGTGTGGTGTCACATAGTCACTTTAAAAAATATGTGTAATCAATAATTAAGGTTCACATTTGAGATTTTTTTTCTCTTTTCTCTAGAGGAAAATTTTCCTGCTTATGGGTCTCTCAGGCTTTGCACAAAATCCAAATCAAACCAGAAACCACAGCAAGTTTTCAAAATCACCAAGGAATTCATAGCAAGACTTCTCCTAAGCCTGCACATGGCTGGTGTCTGTGGGACTGGATCCATGCAAGGAGTGGAAAGCACCCGCTTCACTGGGGTTGACGTCAGCGCTTTGTCAGGCAGCATACGGTGATGTCACTCTTGTGGTAGAAGAAGATACATGGGATTGTGTTGTATCCACACAGGAAATAAGCCAAGTTTACTTCCATCATCCAGGGCTACACATTCCTCATTTGAATATTGGCTTTTGTCAGTTACAACAGGGTTTTTAACTATATAGTAAATTGGAAAAATACAGTGTATCTCCTTCCCTTTCCTGGCCTCTACCACCCAAGGTGCCCTCTCCAGACTGCTTCCTTTGTGTTCTAGAAATAGTAGGTGCACAATCTGGCAGCACATGTGAACGGATGTCCCCAGTGAACACCATACAACAGCAGGAAACATTAGCGAGCATCTCCACATCCCAGTTTCACAATGCTTAATAGTGTGTCTTAGACTAAATCCTGTATCTGCATTTTTAGGTCTGGGCTTTTGTTTTCCAGTTGTTATTATTTCATTGTAGAAGTTATGCAGTAATTTATTCGACAGACAGATCCTGAGAGTTGGACAGCCACCTTAGCTGAAATGGTAAGCTTCCAGTTCAATGAGAGACCCCATCTCAAGACAACAAGATGGAAAGCAGCAAAGGAAGATCTATGCCATGCATGCTGCTTTGGCTTCTGCATACATATGTGTGGGTACATGTACCCACACAGTGACATGCATGGGACACACCCTTATCTGGTACACTTAACGTCTGTTTGCATTAATTCCCTTTCTTTCATTTGGTTATTTTATGGGTAGTATCTTTGTGTGGAGCCTGACATGGTTCCTCTGAGTTAGTTTTCAACTCTAGAAAGAAGCAGTCCCTAGATACAGTCCTTGCAGGAGCATGAGAGACACTCACAGGCAGAAGGAGAGTCTGGTCCCTGGCACAGTGTTTACAGTCTGAGGTTGTACATGCAAGGAAATATTTAACCATCCTCCAAGAGGACAGAGGTCAGAACAAAGTCTCTCCCTTCTCCCCTGCTTCATAATGTGTAATTAAAGAAACATGGTAATTGTTTTGTGTTGAAGATTGTTTTAGGCACTTCAAAAACATGAGTTCATTTAAACATGGTGAATTCTCATGGGGTAGGTGGTGCATTACACCCCCCCCCCCATTTTTTAGATAACAAAATGGAGTTAGTAAAGTTCAATGGCAAGTCCAAGATTACACATCCATAAGTTGTAGGACCAGGATCCAAACCTAGAGCAGCAGGTTCTGGGGCCTGCATTCTTCATGACTGTAGTATATTCCACCATCTCTCTCATTTTATAGTGATTCTCTCCTGTTTTTCCTGCTAGGCTCCTCTGAACCCTACAGATACAGCCTCACCTTGGCCTGTCAATACCAAACAAATGCTGCCATGGGTAGTCTCTAACATGCCAGCGTTGCATTGCTCAGAACAGTCCCAATCCCTTAGTGTTCCTGTCTGAGAAAACTTGAGGTTGCCAATTGAATTTACTGATTGACCCAACCCACACTTGAAAATAAAGCAACCTCTTTGGAAACGCAGGAGCCCAACCTCTCCAGGAACCAGTTGCCAAGGCCAGAGGCATTTACGTGGCTGGTTCCCTTCTGTTTTAGGTAACTTACAGTCTTCCAAGTCTCCTGGCACCCTCTTTCTTGTTTCCTCATTCTCCCTGTAGAATACCATCCTCTGCCACTATGAATCACGGTGGCATTCAGCTCAAGCTGGTTGATTCTCCGTGTTGACAATTATTATTGTTTAAAACCTTTCCTGACTAGGTTAGGGAGCTATTGCTGTTTTATTCCTATTATAAACTATATGATAGTTTGTATATTTACATAATTATAGTAATATTTTATTACTATTATAAACTATAATAGGTTATAACTAAACTATTGCTTGGGGCCAGAGTTTCTTCATTCATTAAATTCATTTGCTTCTTCTCAGTGCTGAGTTCTACTCAGAAAGGTCCCTAGGACAGATGAACTCCAGCCAGGTATCCTGGTCCTACCATGTGAGATGAAGGTGGTTTGGGATTGTCTCACCACACTTACTGGAGGTTCTCCTTAGAGTTGGAAAGATGCAACCGCCAGCCTTCCCGGCTCCGGCCTTCCTGCTTCCCAGCTAGACTTGGCTTCATGGAAGAAGTCCATCCTATGTGACCTGTTTGGGGGTGACCGCTATCCACTAGCTTGTTAAAGATGGAGTTAGCAATCAGTGCTCTGCAATCTGAAAAGTGGTTTCGGGAAGAAGCAGCTTCAGGTCTTTTTTTTCTTCTACTATTCTTCTCTTTAATTCTTAATTTTCTTTCATTTCAATTTATTTATTATTTCGTGTATATGAGCTTTTTCTTTGCATGTATGTACGTGCACCACTTGTCTGCCTGGTGCTTCAGAGGCCAAAGGAAGGAGTTGAGTCCCCTGAAACTGGAGCTGTAGATGTCCACAGACCATCTGTGTTGGTGCTGGGAACAGAACCCAGGTCCTCTGGAAGAGTTGCAAATGTTCTCAGCTGCTGAGACATCTCACAGCCCTCTCTGATATTCCAAAGATGAAATGTAAAGTTCTTTTTAAGACAAAATTCATCAATGATACAGAATCAATATCAACTATAAAAACTTTGACTTTGGACTTATTGAAGTTGAAATGTTTGCCAGAAATAACCACCATTACAAAAGCATTGGATAGGAGGAAACCATCTCTTCTGATGGTTGTGTGCCAGTACATTTTCAATGTGTGTGACAAGAAAGTCTCAAAAGTCTGCAATAGCTAACTCTTTCCTAAGTTTGAACTTCTCTTCTGCCAGAAGTTTAAAATGATGCACAGCAGACAATGGACCAAGCTGACGAACATCCAACCAGCCCTTGGGTCAGTCCCTGGTGTAAGTGTTAATGGGAATGGACAGGGTGTGAAACATACAGGACAGAGGTAAGATCTCTGTATTAACTGATCCTCTAAGATTTGGTGAAGATGCAAACAGTGGCCCAGTTTAGTTCATCTGACCGTGGAGCAGTGGTTCTCAACTTGTGGGTCATGATCACTTTCGAGGGTTAAAGAACCATTTCACAGGGTCACCTAAGACCACCAGAAAACACAGATATTTACATTATGACTGACAACCGTCACAAAATTAGAGTTATGAAGAAGCAAATAAAGTAATTTTTTGGTTGGGGGTCACCATAGTGTGAAGAACTGTTTTAAGGGTTACAGCATTGGAAAGGTTGAGAATCACTGCCCTAGAAGGTATTTGGGACTCATAGATATGGGTCAAGATCTTATACTCTGATTAAATGCCAAGAAAATTATAATTGAGATCACTGAACCCTATCAGGGTTTGCTGTTACCCCAGGTACACCAGGTTTTGTGCGCAACATTTTCCAACTTATGACCTTGCTAGTTCATTTCTTCACCCATTCATCTATTTTTATATGGCAAGCATGGTGAATACATAAATAGAGCATAAATATTTGTGCTTGTTTGAATCATCTTCTTCCAGCAGATCACAGTCCTCTAGACCTAGAAACACCTAGAAGGGTGTGTGTGTGTGTGTGTGTGTGTGTGTGTGTGTGTGTGTGTGTGTGTTAGAGAAGACAGAAGACAATAGTTTTCCACACTGCATGTCAAGTACATAGCTTGCATTGGAATAGCAATGTCAGGAACATTGCTGTGATAAATCACAGTTGCATTAGCAAAAGAGAAGCTGTGTCTGAAGAACTAAGGGAGGTAATCACTCATCCATGTATATGTCAGGTGACATTAGCCATTGCTAGCAAGTTAGTTATTTATCATGTTCAAAGAAGCCAAATATTTCCTCATTCTCACAGAAATTGTACACTTCTTCCTCAAATGCTTTGGGTCTGTTAAAAATACTCACCAGTACAAAATGCCAGAATTCTCTGGAAACAAATTCACATAGCCAGCTGGCAAGGTGATATAGGATGAATCTACTTGCTCAAATGTCCTAGGTGACAGTGAGAACCAGAAATGGCCCTGCTACTGCCACTGACATAAAATTCCTAATTACAATTGTCCACCCAAAACAAAATTGAAACATAAAGTGCTGTCTTTATTTGGCTTTGATGAAAAATATGTTTGGTTTTAAACTTTAAAATGTACTGTCTTAGTAGAAGTTCTTGGCTTCAAGGAAGTAAGAAAGAGTGAAATAAAATACAGTGAGCATAATAAGGCTGTGGAAACAATGGAAGGAGAAGAAATAAAGACAAATTTCATGAAAATGTTAGTTAATACCTGTGAATTCAATAACCAATCTTGGATCTCTAAGTTCATGTTCCTGCCTCATCCCACACCCCTTTCTCCCTGCCTACTCTCCTCTCCCACCCCTGCCTTCTGCCTTTCTGTGGGAAGTTGGCTCTAGCCACACAGACTCCCACTTCTCTTTTCTTCTGGTACCACCACTACACTTCCACCTCTCCAAATGGACTTCTGTCCATTCTTTGGCTTTGACTCCTTTTTTAAGTGGTTGTACTTGTTAATGTTGATCTTTAATTTCTGGTTATGACATATGGTCCCATAGTTTAAATTACTGAAAGAATGGTCTAACCATCTCTGACCTTCCAAACATACTGACTTAGGGCATGATGTACTGTTAGTCACTATAGCAAAATACCCAAGACACCAACTTATAAAGAAAGTATATTTACTTTGGCTCACAGTTGACAATTGGTTGGTCTCATTGCTTCAGACATATGGCAAAGTAGCACACTTTGTGACAAAAAAAAAAAAAGTACTCACTCATGTTCAGGAAGAAGAAGTGAGAGCAGAAGGGTTGGAGGCCCACAACCCCACTGAAGTCCTCTCTATCAGTGACCTAAAGACCATCCCTGGACCCACCTAGTAAAGGTCCCACAGTCTCCTGGTATCCTTACACTAATACAGCTCTTTAGTCTGGGCCTTTGAGAAAGATTTAAGTTCCAAAGCAAAGCCAGCAGCTACAATTTAACATTCCAAATTGTTAAAACTTGACAGTATAAAATATTTATGTTCTTTTGTCTGGATGGGGCGGGATACAAAGAGAAAGAAGCCAAGCCTAAAGTGGCTCTACCTATTACATACCACTATGGCCAAAACTCTTGTGTGCATGTGTGTATGTGAGGATGTATGTTCCTGTGTGTGTGTGTGTGTGTGTGTGTGTGTGTGTGTGTGTGTGTGTACATGGGGTACGTGTGTATGTATGGAGGTCAGAGGACAACCTCCAACCTCAGGTGTCATTTCTCAGGTGCCAACTACCTACCTCTTATTCATTTGTTTCTTTATTTGTTTGTTTGTTTTGAGATTGTTTCTTGCCACATAGGGTACACAGCAAGCCCCAGGGATCTGCCTGTCTCCTGGTCCTTAGTACCTGAGTTACAAGCTCATAACACCATGTCTATCTGTCCCCACCCCTAGGTAGGACAAGAAATCTTAGAAGGAAGACATCATTTTCTAGACAACAGGTCATACTGTTTAGGAAAAGGAAAGTATTGATGAGGTTTCCTCATATTGTTCACCCTATAATTTATTTCTCTACTTTTAGTAAATACTTTTGAAGGCAAAGACTTTTTTGCTTGTTTGCTTAGTTGGTTGGTTTCTTTGAGACAGAATCTCCATACTTAGTTGAAGCTGGACTTGAACTCACTATATAGCTCAGACTAATCTCAAATGTGTAGTCTCCTGCCTCAGCCTCTTAAATCCTGGGATTACAGACATGCACCACCATGCCTACCTGGAAAATCAAATCTTATCTTTTCATCCACAGTAGGAGGTAATGCTTTGATTCTGGAATATTAATCCATCTTTTAATGCCAAATGAAAGAATCAAAGGAAATAATTTAAAAAATTTTAAATGCCTTTTTTAAACCTCAGTGTGTAGCATCTGGAAATATCAGGATTGAGCTCAGACAGACCTGCCATTGAACTAGGTGTGTGCTTTAAGTAAGGCAGTTAAATATACTTTCTCTCTCTCTCTCTCTCTCTCTCTCTCTCTCTCTCTC
>CABHPQ010168600.1:56082-72950 GCA_902168405.1 Peromyscus aztecus | reverse complement strand
TCCCTGATGACCAAGCATTGAAATATATGAGCTATGGGGACCATTCTTATTCAAAATCACCACAGCAGGTAACAGATCATGGCGCTTAGTAAAAATAAAAGATGCATCTCTGCAGAAGGCAAGAAAAAGTTACCCACATAACTCCTCCCCAGACTCCAAGCACTGCCACACAGCCTGGAAAGAGCAGCCATAAAGGAGAAATAAGAAATAAAGAAATAAGAAATAAGAGATCTTAGGCTGAAAAGTCTGCACCAAGACTGCTATAATGAAGCCCAGTACCAGGCACAGCCCCATAATCCATGCCCTGAAGTTAGTTCTTAACCACTGAGCCTCTGGAATCATACTTGCCAGGTGAACACTGCTCCAACCCTGGCTAGCACAGTGTGGAACCAAACTCCATCCACTGAAATATCAGGTAGGAAGCACAAGGCATATTTCTGGTACTCAGTAAGAGGCTGGCAAAACCTAACTTCCCCAACCCTAAAGCCCCTATCACCAGGCCAGTACCCAAAAATGAAGTCCCTATAGCACCTTCAATGACAGAGAAAGACCCTAAGCCCTAGCCCATCAGATTCTATTCCAACCACCATCCTCTGTGGCTGGTATGATCTTGGGCTAGGATGGGCCTTGGTCCAACCTCAGTGCTGCTGGTCTTAGCGGGTTTTGAATTGGGGATATGATACAGCATTGTGGTATTAGGGCCCACTCCATTCTTTACATAAGTTCAATTAGCAAAGCACAGAAAAATAACCACCCAGAGGAGGAAAATGGAAGAGAGCATTAACTCCTGACACAGGATGCTGAAGTGTATCCCTTCAAAGCAGTGCTGCCCGGTCAGGCAGCATTCCACTCACAAGGTCAGTAACTATAGACAGGATCTCTGTGACTACCCTAGATCCAGAAAGAGGCTTAGAGGAACATCTTTTCAGGTGTTCCCCCATTCCTACTAAAATTACCAACTGCTGACTTGGAAGAAAACTGGACTTGAATCACTCTCCAGTACTGACACAGTATCAGTGTTCAGAACAGTGAATCCTGTGGTCACCAAGTCTGACACTAGCAGATTAAACTTGAGTCTTATAGATGAAAATGTCCACTATTCAAGAGATACCTGACAAAACCATCAGATGCTATGGGATTTTTGTGTGTGTGTGTGTGTGCTCTAACAAAGCTCTGGAGCTCAGAGTGAACAAAGACCAAAATTAAAAATATGAATAAATGACATTGTCATTGAAAGTCTTGTAGACACAGGTGCAGATGTAACAATAATTGCACCAGAACCTTGCCTTCCAAATTGGCCTCTTAAGGAGGTAAATGTTCATCTTTTAGGGATGGGAACATTATGTCAGGTAAAACAGCATGGGTTGAATGTATAGGGCCAGAAGGACAGAGAGGAAAATTAAAGCTATATGTGATTAACATAGCAATGAATTTATGGGGACATGATTTGTTACAGCAAAATGGAATACCCAGATTAACACTCCTCCAATCTCAGAAACAAACCATAAATTAACATATGTTTCTGGGGAAAATATCAGAAGGTATTATAAAGAACAGTCATTGACCATTCAGGTTATACAAGAGGGCACAACAGGTGCTGATCTTTCAAAGCCACCAACAGCCCTACATTTAAAATGGTTGATGGACAAAGCTGTATGGGTTGAGCAATGGCCTTCAACATCAGAGAAACTGCAGGCCTTAGGACAGCTGGCACAGGAGCATATCAATGTAAAAGACTGTTTCTTCACTATACCTTTACTAGAAAAAGACAGAGAAAAATTTGCCTTCACGGTGCCTACTTATAATAATTCTCAGCTTGTTAAGAGATATCAATGGAAGTTTCTCCCGCAGAGAATGTTAAATAGCCCAACCCTGTGCCAATATATCGTAAGTCAGCTGTTAGAAATGATATGAAAGCAATTTCCTCAATCTATAGTATACCATTACATGGATGATATTTTATTAGCTGACTCAAATTTAGATACTTTAGAAAGAAGGTTTGAAGAAGTAAAGAAAATTTGGCCTTGTTAGAGATTACAAATTGCTCCTGAAAAACATACAAAGAGGAGATTCTATTAATTATTAAAGATGTAAAATAGGTGTACAAAAAAATTAGACCACAAAAGGTACAAACTAGGAGAGATGAATTGAGGACTCTTAGTGACTTTCAAAGATTGTTAGAAGACATTTCCTATCTATGGCTGATTTTGTAATCACACATTTGCTAGAAGTTATGGCCATCATAGGTATACCTGTACAAATTAAAACTGACAATGTTCTAGCATATGTCTCCATTAAAATGAAACAGTTTTTTGCTTATTACAATATAAAACATATTATAGGTTTACCACATAATCCTACAGGGCAAGTAGTCATAGAAAGATCAAATCAAACTCTAAAGAATATGCTAAATAAACAGAAAGGGATAACAAAAACCCCCAGAAATAGATTGCATAATGCTTAATTAACTTTAAGTTTTCTAAATGCTAATGAGAAAGGAACGAAAGCTGCCGAGAGACACTGGATAATAGAAAAAACTATGGAATTATATCAGCTTGTGTACTTAAAAGATGTGTTGACCTAAGAATGAAAACCAGAACATGTGTTATGTTGCAGAAGAGGTTTTGCTTTTGTTTCCACAGGAGAAGATAAGCTACAGATACCATCAAAATTGATAAAGGTTCAATTTGAGCAAGAGAGATCTCTTAATTAGAAGAGATGATAGTTCATCAAACAATGTGGCTGGTCAATATAAACTAACTTTAAGACTAACGAATGCTTTTCATTTGATCAGATACAACTTGCCAAAAGAGAAACTCTCCAAAATTAGGGTTGGAGAAGGGTTTTGTTTTGTCTTTTCAGGAAAATGAAGGCATCCAGCTAAGTAATCTGATGGCCACTGGACAAATGAGACACCTGAAGAAAAAGGATGAATCATCCAGAGAAAATGTCCCAAGAAAAAGAGTAAATTGGCTGATTGGAATATCACATCTCCAACAGGATAAAATTTCAAAAATCTTCCTAAATGTTTGTTTCTGCTATTCTCTACAGACATATAATACAAATGGCTTTTTTGTAGTCCCAGTCCAATAAAAAAATAAAGCTGGCTGTAGAGTTGGAGTGTGGCTCTCTCCTTCTCTAAACCCAAACATACTTTGTTAAGAGGAAAATCCAAAATCTCTGTATCATGTCAGAAGAGCCACCTGATATGGGACAGAAGAAAAACCAAAATTAAAAGACTATTCTATTGCTACTAATCTTACAATCCTTTGGTTTTATTTTGACTCTTTAACACTTTTCTTAAGGTAAATATTATCTCAATATTTCTAAGACATACATATATATATACATATATATGTGTATATATATATGTGTGTGTATACACACACACACACACACACACATACACACACATATTAAACTTTTTGTCATGGTATTAATGGTCATATAGAGTACTAACTAATTCTAGAAAAAGGCTTCATCTAGCTTCCTATACATGATTTCAGGTTTGAGTCTCTATCAGGTAACTAGGAATTAAGTTTTTGTACTCTGGATGTACATAACAAATATTGATCCTTTAACGTCTTTGAGATCTGCTGCTTATGACATTTAAAATGTTTAAGTTTTCTGCAATGAACCATGACAATGCCTAACAGCAACCTTTGAAGTCTCCAAAACACGGATGGGGTCTCACAACGACGATTCCACATGGACTATCATAACATCCCTAAATGACAAACACAATCCAAAGATCAGTTTTGGACTACAAAATGCTCAGGACAATTCTGAGGGGGCTAGCTAAGATGATGCAGCCTCACAGACTACTCTAGCCAGGACTTAAGACAAGCCTTGCACCTTCCCATTACACAGAGACTAGATAACAAATGATACAGCTACCTCTTCCAGGACTTGACAATTAACCCATTTTTTTTCTTTTCAGGATTCCCTAAAGATGCCATTGCCCCAGGTAGCAGGAAGTAATTTTAAGAACATGACACCCACGTTCTCAATAGGGGCGTTGGGTGGGTTTTGGTCATTCATTGAGTCATGGATATTTGTTATTGTTTAGGGTGGTTGGTTACAAGTTGTTATTGGTAATAGTTTTTTTTTTTTAAAGCTGAACAAAGGAGATTAGATTCAAGATTCTTGAAAAGAAGAGAAAGAAAAAAAGGGGGATATAGATATGATAGGATAAAAGGGTAGATTATTGAATCTACTTTTAAAAAGCAAATACTTGTTTCCAATATTTTACATTAATATGGATCTTTGTATACTAATACAAAGTTGAGATTATTTTTGTTAGAACATACTATATGTACATTTCTAATCTTGTTCAAGGTACTGTACCTATACAACTCATTTAACAAGGTAATGCAAATTTCTAGTCCTTGAAAGTTATTATTGCCAACTATTTCAGATAATAAGGAAATGCAGGTTAGTAATTAGTCACCTATTATTGATAACATACCTAATATGACTACAAGGTCAAACATCAAACAGATATAGTTTAGATAGATAGGTCATCTTCAAACACTTCAGAGACCTACAGAATATGGCATTTAAGATGTTTTAATAACATAGGTTCTTTTTTTATGACAATGAAACATGTCTGCTCTTGACAGTACTAATCTACTTTAGAGAAGATGATGGGCATCAAAGAAACTCCATATGGAGTTTACTTTCTTTGTGGCAAAAGTTAGCCACTGGGCAAGAAAATGCCCTGGCCCCAACTGCTGACAGTATGCTGTCCAAATGGGGCAAGCAGGACACAAAAGAAAAGACTGATGAACTTTGCCAAGACAAGGTAGGACAGCCCTTCAGAAAATCCTGCTTCACAGATAAGTCTGTCAGGTACATTAGGCCTGTAGGCTGAAGATGTTGCAGAGGAAACTTGGGTGACTGTCCACGCAGCCTGCTATTTCTGTCATTTCTTACATTTTTTGGAATTCCTTTGTTTGCACTTTTTGCTTATTCAGGTAATATTATTTCCTTCTCAGGTCTCTGGTAGAGTTGAAGACTTTGTAGTTGTAGTTACAGTTTTCCTTGTTACCAGATTCAGTAAAGAAATTGACTTAAAGAGGTGTAAAGTGTATAAGGTTGAGAAACATTAAAAGATAATTTTGGTGAGGCAAGTTAGAATAGAAAGTGAATTAGGTACAACCTTTTGGACTCACCAGGATAGGATAGATATGGAGTATTTTCTCTGAATTTGTCAATTTCTAATGGACTAGATATTCTTGTACTTATTGCTTGTATATACTGTATATAGTTACTGTACTTATTGTATATAGTTTTTCTTATATTAGTTATAACCTTCCTTTTTTATTTTAGACAAAAAGGGGAAATATGATGATATTTTGTTTGTGCTCTAACAAATAAAGCTTACCTGGAGATCAGTGTGGAGCTAGCCACTAGTTAACCATAGGGCCCAGGCAGTGGTGGCCCACACTGTTAATCCTAGCACTTGGGATCTCATGCCTTTGATGCCAGTACTTAGGAGGAGGAAATGGGAATTGATATGGTTGGGCCGAGAGAAGAATATAAGGTGGGCTGAGACTGGAGCTCGGCCCCCCTTTCAGGCTGAGGAGTTGGTGCGGTAAGGGGTAGCTGTGGCTTGCTCCTTTGTTTCTCTGATCTTTCAGCATTCACTCCAATATCTGGCTCTGGGTTTTTATTATTAAGACCAATTAAGATTCACGCTACAAAATGCTGAACTAGCAGAAGGGACAACATATCCATAGAAAATAAACAACGTGCTTAGAATTCTTGGAAAAATAGGCACAAATATTGCAAATTGAGAATAAGTGCCTAACTCTTGAATGCAAGAATGAGATTTAATACCAACAAACACCAAGAACTTTTAGTTGAGATCAACTAACAGCCAAAACAAGGCAAGAGATACTGAAAACAGGTGAATTCCTGAATGGAGTTCTAAATCGCTGTTTTAAAGAAACCAAGAGCTTCTAGAACACAAAGAAGTAATTCAAAATTCTCACACAAAAACAAAAATGGAGACAATGTTTAAAAATCAAACAGAAATCTTACAACTGAAAAATACATTAGAGAATTTTAAAGCATGCCCAAAAAAGACATTAATATGGAAGTTAACCTGAGCAAACAAAGAACAAGCCCCAAGACACACTATTCAAGAACATGGAGAATGAAACAAGAAAAAGCAAGAGAAATGGAGTGAGCTGTGGTGGTCTGAGAGAAAATGGCTCCCATGAGGAGTGGCACTATTAGGAGGTATGGCCTTGTTGGAGTAGGTGTGTGGGTTTTGAGGTCTCCTATGCTCAAACTATGCCAAGTGTGACACACAGTTCACTTGCTGTTGCCTGCAGATCAAGATGTAGAACTCTCAGCTACCTCTCCAGCACCATGTCTGCCTGCATGTGGCCATGTTTTCTGCCACACCAATAACGGACTAAACCTCTAAACTATAAGCCAGCCCCAATTAAATGATTTCTTTACACAAGTTGCTGTGGTCATGGTATCTACTCACAGCAATAGACACCTAATTAAAAACTTAGCATAAAATAGTTTCAAGACAGCACTGAAGGGGTAAATATTGGGGATACTGTGGTTAAAAGACTTATATAAATAAAGGCAAGAAAGTTTATTTGAAAAGAAAATAAACAGAAAACCTACACCTAACCCCGCCCCCTCCCAAAAAAAGTTTACAGGGACAGGAAGATCAAAGGCCAATTAACTGATTTAACTAATTACATCCGCTCCAAGATATATTATACTCATGCTGTCAAACATGAAAGATAAGAGATTCTCAAGACAGAAAGAGGGGAAACAAAACAAAACAATTCATTAACATATCACCTGACAGCAATCTTCTCATCAGGAACCTTACAGGATAGGAGAGGTGTGATATTTTACAGTACTGAATGGAAAAACTGCCAACAAAAATTACTGTATATAGCAAAACTGTCAATTAGATGTAGAAAAATAAAGACATTCCCAGATTTAAGGAGGAAATGCTAAAGGCAGTTCTTCAACTTGAAATGTTCCTTAATGAGCAAAGAGAAAAACACCAGAAGATAGAAAATGACACAGGTAAAAACACAGAAACAAAATGAAATTGCCCTAATATGTAATATGCTGCATCAACTGTTCGTACTTTTAATACTGATTAAGAGAAAAATCATTTTAAAAGAACTGCATTAGTATCCTTAGGGATGAGCAATATAAACAGACATAAAACGGAACGATAAAAAAAATCAAAATTGGGAATGAACGGAACACAGGCATAGAATGCTTCATTAGCACAGTTCTCCTCAGTCTTTTTCCTGTCTTCCTGATCCTAACACACTGCTATCATTCCAAAACAGCTTGTTACAATCAAAAGGCCACTTTTGTAAGCGCTCTGGTGACCAAAAGCAAGAATCTAAAACTGACAAATAGAAAATGATGATATTCAAGGACTCAAGCACTCCTCTAGACTAATTACTTAACCACAAATGGAAGGTATAAAAGAGGGAGAATTAACATGCTATTTGCATACATGTATACATCACACTAACACCCAAGAATATGTACACTTAAGAGATAATAATGAAAGAGCTCTATTTATAGCATGACAGCTATAATTAGTAAAAAGATATTATACATTTGAAATTTGATGAGCAGCCTTCAAATCTTCTCACTGGATAAATAGATAAGTGATAAAACTCATTTGTTAAATAGTTTGATTTACCCATTCCAAAATTTATATATATGTGTGTGTGTGTGTGTGTGTGTGTGTGTGTGTATGTATATGTATATGCCAAATACTATGCTATACACTAAAAATACAGCATACCATTTTGACTTGTCAATTTAAATATCAAAAAAAGAAAAGTGGAGAGAGAAAATGAAAGATAAAAACAAAAAATGCTAGAAATCAAATTACAAAGTAGTTATAAGACCTTAACTAATCAATAATTACTTAAAATTTAAATTAAGTAAATTTCTCAATTAAAAGCTATGGAATAAAAAATTAAAAAAGCAACTCTATGTTTCTTATACTATTTCTACTGTTCAGAAATGACAGACACCTTTCTATGTGAATTAAGTACAATGTTATGCATTTGTGGTGTAATTAGTCTAAATTATACTCATGACATGATCCCAAAATTCAAATAAAAACTTCTAATGACCATAACAGCTTTAAAAATAACAAAGTCAGACGCCTAACACTATCCTGTTTGAAGGCACATGAGTGTTTAGCAATCCCAACAACGAGGCCTTGGCACAAAGGCAGATCAGTGAAGTAGAAGACGAGTCTACACGGAGGCCTACTCAAAGCTGACAACTAATTCTAGACAGAAGAACAAAAGCAGTCAGTTAAGACTCGCCTTTGTAATAAATGGTGGTGTAACAACTAAATTTTCATAATTCAGAGAAATATACATTGAAAGCGTTTCTTTTTTAATTGAAAGAAATTTAACCAAAAATGGATCATGTGTATAACTGTAAAATGTAAAAGCATAAAATTTCTAGCAGTTGAGATGAAACGACTTGGCGACAGCTCTGTGGAAGAGCACTTGCTTTGCATGCATGAGGCACTGTGTCCAATTCCCACTAACACAAAAGAAAGTACTCAAGAATAGGTTTGCCTTTGATTCAAACTAAAGATATAAAGCCTCTAAAAGGGTGAGCAATGATTTCTTGGAATCAATGATTTTTCTTAGGAAGTACTAATAGACAACAAATCAGGCATCATCAAAATAAGGATTGTGTTCATCAAAAGGCAGATATAATGGGTATGGTGGCAAATGACAGCACCTGGGGAGTTAAGTTGAGAGAATAAAGAATTTAAAGGTAGCCTTACTACATTACAAGCTCCAAGCCAGCCTGAGCTACACAGTGAACCCTGTATATTATCAAATTATATTTCAAGAAATTTAAAAAGAAAACATTTGTAATGCATAAGCTTAAAAAGAAATATAAAGCACTTTTATAATTTAGTTCAAAAGTGTAAAAAGACTGTTTACCACAGAAACTATATAAATGCCTAGTGAACACAAAAGAAATAGCCCCTGCCTTTACTCAAGAAAGACTACAGTAAAAGCTGATACACCCAGTAGGAAGGCTGCAATTTACAACAAGAGCAATAAAAGTTGTCATATTAAAATTCATGTCTTTATGAATTTTTTGCCCATATCAAATATAAAATACTTTAAATCTGTCGTAGCTCAAATCCTGAACATCACATAGAGCACTTACCCAAAAAAAAATTTTTAAAAATGGATACAACATGTAGGCAACTCACTGTTGCTTAAAAATTTCCTACATGTTTATTTCTGCTTGGAATGCATATAACAAGTACTACATTAGGTCAGCAAGATGGCTCAGCAGGCACTCACCACACAAGCCTGATGACCCAAGTTCAATCTCCAGAGCCCACGAGAAGGCAGATGGCAAGAACTAAACAGAGTTGTCCTCCTCTGACCTGCACATGTGAACCCCGACACACCATGCACACATAAACACAAACATGTTTACCTGTCAGAAGGTACATCACTGGCAATCGGGTGCCTCACTCCGGATCCGTTTTTAATAGAATCCTGTCTTGTGAGCCCATGAGAGCGAGCTTTCTCCACTGCAGGGACAGGTAAGTCACCTGAGGGTCCTTGGAACTGGGTCTGCTCATGTAGCTTCGCTTTCTTCTCCTGAGGTGCCTCCTCATTTCGAAGCCCTCGAAGGACCTTTTGATCGGGCTGCTGTGATGGAGTAGATCCACTATTATAAAACCATGCTCCTGATTTAGTGAGGATCTCTTGTTGTTTTCGGCACAAATTACATACCCACATAACCTGCACACAATAACACAGAAAAAAAGAAATAAATCTCCCTCAGAATGGAAGACAAACAAAAGGAGATAAAATTCAAGCCAACAAAAAAATTACATGATTAGACTTCTGCAGTTAAAATGAACTCAAGATTAAATGCTACTATAAATTAAATAATTCATCCTTTCTTTTAATTTCATAAGCACAATTATAATGAAGTTACACTGACAGAAAAACTTATATCAAAATGATAGTTGTTTGTTTATATTCTGTAATTATTTATTTATTTAGAAGCATGATGTAGTAAACAGAAAATGAATTTTGGAGTTAGTCAATTTTAAATAGTATCTCCAAAACAGGAAACTAAAATTTTCGGCAAGGTACTGAACCTTTATAACTATAGAACTCAATTTCCTTAACAAACAAGGGATAAAAACAAATGATAGCATTTCTTATATTTTTAAAATAAAAATAATTCATAAAAATGCATGTTATATACTAAATTTCCAGTATGTTAACTGTTAATAGAGTAATAGTCTACCACCAACTATATTATGTGCTTATTTAAAGAGTTGTATTTCTTTTAAGTAGCTATCAATGACTAAAACAAAGCTAACAACACCACTAATTTCAATAAAACCTATTCACTGATCATAAATTGTAATGATATATTTGATTCTTTTACTTTCACATCTGCATTTATTTGGGTACTATTCAAAATAGCTAAGTAATGGATCCAATCTAGACATCTATCAAGAGATGAACAGATAAAGAAGATCGGTTACATATACAGAACTGCGTTTTAATCACCAATACACAAGAATGATCACGATGTGTGCAGGAAAACAAATGCAGCAGATCTCTAGGCTGTGGAATGAGCCAGACTCAAAGAGAAGATACTACATGCATTCCCTCCATGCTGACTCAAGATTTAGGGGCGGGAGTCTGGAGTACAAAGAGCAGCAGGAGAGGGAAGGAAGAGGTACCAAAGCAGGGGGAGAGGCATGAAAGGGTGGGCAGGAGGGAGGGGGAGAGAGAGAATATGGAAGGTAGGTGGGTGGGTGGATGGATGGCATGCAGGCAGGTAGGCTCAGGCAGGCAAGGCACTATTTTGGAAGGGGATCTGAAGAGAACAGAGTGAAAAGAGAGCATGAGGGGGTAAATACAGTAAAGTACCTAACACAACAAATGTGCATCAGTAAAATATGTCCACAAAAACATGAGATGGACTTGATTTTTATTGTGTTTTTTTTTAAAATCCAACAAATTGAACCATCTTCACTACTATTAAATGATACTTCAAGTAATACTAACTATATTCAAATTGTTCCCAAGTAGAATTTGAAAACTTCTTATAAACCTCAATTCTATACCCATTAGACAGAAATACCCCTTCCCTCCCCTATTCCCAACCACGGTAACACCTATCTTATGCTTGACTGGTAACTGAAATATTTTTTCAGAATCCAGTAATCTAAGGACATTATTGCTGTATGACCAGAAAACCTTCTCTATCATCTCAAAAATCTTTTTTTGATTAACTGGAAACTCTACAAATAAATAAATAAATAAATAAATAAATAAATAGACAGACAGACAGACAGACAAAAATATGTTTGTGAAATGTAAGGTAAGCATATATTTCAAATGAGTACGAATTATATGCTTACACTGACTCTCACACAGACTCCACACTTTGAGTTTTTTTCATATTTAAATGACGTCCAACAATATAGATGACCACAAAAAAGGAAAGCCTTTCAGCCTACTAATCAACAACAAAGCAGAAATCAGCTTGTGAGATAAATAATTACCCATCACTGCATCCAACCAAGTGGTTTTCACTGAAATAAGAGTGTTTTGTAAAATATCATTTAAATGTTCCATTAAACCAGTTGAATTATATTTATATTTTGTATCACACAGCATTATAATTGTTTATTATGATTATGATTTTGTTCTTTCATTGCATGGGGTATATATTCCTTTATCCACTACTGAATTGACTATTATTGTTGGAAGCAAAGACTCTATCTTGTGTTAGCATAGTAAGACCACATAAATCATAGACTACTAAGATCTAATGCCTACTAGCTTGAAGTCACTTGAAGAAATCCTGAAGGAAATATAGTAAAGTATTTGATACTATAAAACCAAGATTATGTTTCATCAATTCCCAAATAAGTTACTCATCAATAATGTTAATATATGTGCCACTTTTAATTTGTAAATAAGACAGTATTTTTAACAAAAACACTGTGGTCTAACTCATTTTTTAGTAAACAAACTCCACAGTTCATTTTCTATGATTGATGTGAATAGACATTAAATATAAATATATCCAAATACATCAATCAATAGTTTTAAAAATCGTAGTATGTCCAAATGATAACCAAGATATGACCACTTTTGAGGTGACTTGTGACAAATGTAGACGCTTTCAGACCTCTATTAAAGGAAGGCACTTTGAAAACACACGAAGAGCTGTCGCCGGGCCGCAAACCAAGGGCACTGGCCAGGCGGATGCTCTCTCACTAAGCTCAATCTTCAACCACCAAATAAAATCGGAATTTCAACTTCTCTGTTTGAAACAAATCACTAATCTGTTAGAGGACTCTAACATTTAACTGTCTTTGGAATAAGTCACATTCAAGACATTAAAGAATAACTTGATAATTAACAATGGAACAAATAAATTTGCAAGGCAATTATCTAAGTACTGTTATTTACCTCTGTCAAAAAGATCCAAAACTAATATATATTCAAGATGATAGCTTGAAAGAACCACAGCAAAAGAACCACAGTGCAGTTTAATGGAGACAGGTAGAAAGGATCCTTAATGTAAAATACTCCAAAAGCAACTTATTTTAAGAAATAACCTAAAGCTGAGTGACGATGCATCACTACAACCCAGCACTTGGGAGATGGAGGGAGGAGGGTCACAACGTCAAGGTGAGTCTTCCAACCTGTGGAGTTTGAGCCCAGCCTGGACTACATGAGACCCTTATCAAGAATTTTTTTCTTAAAGGAAGGGTGTGGGCACTGTGGAGAGAGAGGGGGAAAGGGGACTAAACATAAGAAGTAAGGGAATGGTGGGAGTCGGGAAAGGGTGAGAAAGGGTAGCTGGACAACAAATGCAATCACAATACACTGTATACAAATCTACAATTGTCAAGGGGAGGGAGGGAGGGAGGGGGGGGGAGAGAGAGAGAGACTTCTTAAGTTAGCTGGTTTATCAGTCCCTTCAGTGTGGTCATGAACTTCAACAAATCAGCTATAAAGTCCAACACATTATTAGGAACAAAACAAAGAACAACTTCCGGGGACAGCTGCAAGCTGGTACCACAGTCAACTTATTACATATTCTGAAAGTGCAAGGATTTACCCTCCAAAAATGGGGATGGGGCTTGAAGATCACAGACCTCAAAAATATTAATAGTAACCATAAGTCTGGGAATCTGAATGAAAACATAAGGAAAGTTAGCTGATCACCACACTAGTGTGAAGTTCACATAGAATAACTACTTCTTCATTGAGCTACAAAGATTTGGTTTTAATTTATCATTTTAATTGATAACAAATGAAATCTTTTTAAAGTATGTGTTCTATTGAAAATGCACTACTAGAGAAGCCTTTAACTGGGTATAAACAGTTTCAGTACCATTAAGCACGTCACAAGAACTCCCAACTCCCCATGGAACTTCATTCCATGAAGTAACGTGGGTTAACTTGAAATCGCAGACATATTTAGACTACAGAAACCGGGAAACAAGTACAAATTGTAGCTTCTTCTAAAAGTCAGCTGTCAGCACACTACTTACTCTATGAAAATAATGACACTATATTCAGCGTTCATAGACAAACTTGAAGGAAACTGTAATTTACCATAAAAATTAATTTCAGACCAGAAAATTCCAATTTGTATAGAGAAGGGAAAATAACTATAAAACTAATTCATATTTTTATGGATTCAGACAACACTCACTAGATGATCAGTGTATGCCAGACACCATGCAAGGAGCTCGTGGATAAATAGGTGTCAATTTGGTGTGAATGTTAAAGAATAGAAGGAGGGGAAGCAAACAAACAAGTACAAACATTGCTCATATTACACTCAGTGCTATGGAATACAGCTATATGCTACAGTCACACCATAGATCCCTTGAAGCTTTCTTCTCTGCCTAACCCTATGTCAAGGAAAAAAAAATGAGGGTGCAAAAGATATCGGCAAGCTAGCTGGAAGGCGGAGGAGCTCACTCATGGCATTACCCATCTTAAGGTATCTCTGTCTCACAATGGTCAGAACTTATAGGTACTTAGGCAACTACCTATGAGTTATTCCCTCAAGAGCGCTAGGGTGGATTTTCAAAATGAGAATACTGGCATATATCCTCGAGTGTTAAGGCTTTCCAACAGGTCACCATAATCCTTACGTAAGAGACTGCTGGGACAAGGAACACAAATCAGAAATATGCCTCATCTGACATCCCTGAGTTAAGCAACAAGACTGTGCATGCTCTCCATAAGCAGCAAACATGCCATTTCTGGTAACAGCTACCTTTACAGGCTAAAGCAAGTTAATGGGATCTTTGTAAGTGTCTAGGAGGTTGAAAAATGAGCAAGTTTCAACTTGAGCATTCCCAAGCTAAGTCATTACATTCTTCTCTGTTGGCTACTATTGTGCTTTGAAAAGTAACTCACCAAAATATTCCTTGTTTCTCAGTGGTTTATCTGATTTTCTTCAATATGTGAAGAAAACAAGTCAGGCCTACTCTGGTTATTCTGTTACTTATATCAACAGCATTCAGACTGTACCTAGACTTGAATTATTGCAAATCATAAAGCAGCATTTTTTACTTAAGTCACTCTACGTAGAGCATGAAGTATCAAAGGAGAATGACTCCACATTTTGTTTATATTAGTAAACCATCATCGTCCAGGCACACCTTGGGCACAACTGGCCATCGATTTTTGCCAGTAATGACATATTTGAACATATACAAGATTATCAGAGACACAAGATCTAATCTCTTGACCTGGAACAATAAAAGGAGGGATGCCCAAAGACAGAGATATGGCAGACACACACTGACTCATTACTGGGTCACTCATGAGCCAGACTTGAAATGTGCAAGCTCCAGGTTCACAGAGACCCTGCCTAAAAGGAATAAAGCAGAGAGTGATGGAAGACACCCAACACCCTGCTGTGTGTCCAACATACTCTGTCCATGTCTGTCTGTCTGTCTCTCTCTCTCTATTTCTCTCTCTCCCCACCCACCCACCCACCTACCCACACAAATATCAGAAATAGGTCATTGATCCAGAAGACTTATTTGTCAAACTAAAATTCTGTTGGATGGCTTTAAAGAAAAATCTGTCAGTGTGCTACTGTGATGAACAATGTAAAAGGCATAGACAAATACTTTGGTGTCTTTTCCTCCTGGCCCATTCTTAATGATAATGCAATGCTGAGTTCATTCTGAAATACTAATGCACCAGTGAGTGCTAGAGCATCCAGAAGGGTGATTCCTTTATAAGAATTTCAAATATAAAGAAAGTAAAAGATACTTGTTAAATTTAACCAAGCACATTGTCCAGTACAAAGACAATGTCTAAAGAAGAGAAATAGAACACAAGTGATATCAAATACTGGCCTTACCTCTGTCTGAATTCTCCACACTCCCACATCCACATCCATGTACACACAAACACAGAAGGGGTAAGCTATTTTGTTTTCAACTTTTCTTGTCTATACACCTAATACATTCTCCAAACACCATTTGGCTTAAAATAAAGAACTTTCTCTAAAATAGATCAATTTTAGGACATAAAGAAAGGCCAGAGGACATGCTGGTATCCAAGGCCCATGCTTCCAACCCAGGCCATGTTGATGCCTGTGGTCCACATGGATGTCCATGGTCTGTGCTGCCACCTGAGGTCATGTTAATTAATGTCTGTTGACCGTGCTGCTGCCAAAAGCCATGTCGATGTCCATGGTACTTGTTACCACCGGAGGCCATGTGGATGTCTGTGGTCTGTGCTCTTGCTGGAAGCCGTATCGATTGATGTCTGTGGTCCATGCTGACAAAGGAGGCCATGTTTATGTTCACGGTCTATATGGATGTCTGTGATTTGTACCGCCACCAGAAGCCATGTTGGCATCCATGGCCTATGCAGCCACTGAGGGCTGTCAACGCCTGTAGTCCATGCTGCTGTCAGAGGCCACGTTGAGGTCCGTGGTCTGTGCTGCCATCAAAGGCCATGTTTACATGTATGGGTTGTGCTGCTGCCAGGGCCATGTTGGTGCCTATGGCATGGCCTGTGTTATAGTCAAGGGCTGTATTGATGTCCATGGTCTGTGCTGTCACTGGAGGCCTTGTTGAGGTCCGTGGTCCAAGTTGCTGCCAAAGGCCTTATGGATGTCTGTAGTCCATGCTGCTGCCAGAAACCATGTGGAAGTTCATGATCCATGCTACTGCTGGCTGTTACAGAGAGGGAAGCTTCTTTTGCAGTGATATCAATGACTGCAGACTCACAGTTGAGAATGAGAAACATTCAAGGCTTCTGTGACAATCTTCCACCACCCCCAAAACAAAGAAATAGTCTAAACAGGAAGCTATTGAAGAGAGCCCCTTAAAAATGTGGTGGGAATGCTAAAGTATAGCTCTTCACAGTAGATGGCTCATGGGAGGCCCAGGGGGACGGACCCCAGTTTTCTTTAAGAGGCTGGCCACTAGGAGTTTGACCATGCTCCAGTGAGCATATGGGCAACACAAATTGGACTTGGTATATTTCTTCTCCACTTCCTCCTCTTCTTTTTCTTCTTCTATTTGGGGGCAGGCACAAGGGTGAGGGGGATGGACCTGGGAGGACTGAGAAGTGAGTGCGGCTGGGGTGCACTGTGTAAAATTCTTAAATAACCAATAAAAAAATATTATGTTGGGCCGGGCAGTGGTGGCGCACGCCTTTAATCCCAGCACTTGGGAGGCAGAGGCAGGTGGATCTCTGTGAGTTCGAGGCCAGCCTCAGCTACCAAGTGAGTTCCAGGAAAGGCGCAAAGCTACACAGAGAAACCCTGTCTCGACA
>CABHPQ010168600.1:43271-55982 GCA_902168405.1 Peromyscus aztecus | reverse complement strand
ATACATACATACATACATACATACATAGGAAAAAATAAGTAGCTTTCTTATATACTAATAACTTGCTGAGAAAGAAATCATGGTGGGGGAACCATTTACAATAGCTTAAAAAAAAGACTACAATAAAATAATGTAACCAAAGGTGAATGATCTATACAAGTAATATTTTTAAATATTGAGGAAAGACATTTAAGAAAACACTAAAAGACAGAAAGGGCTTCCATGCTCAGGAATTATATTTTGAAAATGGCTATATCAGGCAGGCAGACAATACAACCAGTATTTCTTGCTGCAAAGTCTGACAACCTGCATTCAGCCACCCGGAACCACAGAAAAGCCGGTAAGTGGCATGCACCTCCAGACCCAGCACTCCTAAGGGTAATGGAGATGGAGACCAGGAATCACCCAGAAACTCAAACCCTAGAGGAGCCACATCACACAAACAAGGAAGACCCTGCTTCAACAACCCCACAAAGTTATCCTCTGATTTCCACATGCATGAACCTGCATATGCACTTATGTGCACACACATACATGCACAGAGACATATAATAGAGATTTTAAAGGCTACAGTAACAAAGGTGGTCGTTAGATTCAACACAATCCCCTTCAAAATTCCAATGACAGAACTAAAGTTAATATAAGAACAGACTTGAGTCATTTGATTTTTGAAGAAATCAAAAAAATTCCTAGCATTCAAGGAAACTGCAAACACAACATACCAAAATCTATGGGACACAATGAAGGTGGTCTTAAAAGGAAAGTTTATAGTCCTAAGTGCCCACATTCAAAATAAATAGAGAATGTCAAATTAATACTTTCCCGAAGGCCTTTTGGAAAAATAAAACAAATCCAGCATCCATTCATGATAGAAGTGATGGGGGACAGGGACAGAGAAAGCTTGCCTCAACACAGTAAAAGACAAGACATGATAAACCTGTAGCCAACACCATGCTAAACAGGAAAATTCAGAGTTCCCAGTGGGATCAGGGAAAGGCAAAGGTGTCTATTCTCTCCACTCTTATTAAATAGAGTGCTTTAAGTCTAAGGTAGACCAGTAAAATAAGAAAAGGAAATAAAAGGACAGAAACAGGAAAAGAAGTCAAGGAAGATCATTCTCTGAAGATAGCATCCTTAAGAGAAAAATCTCTGAAAACACACGCACATACACAAAATCTTAGATGATAAAAAAATTCAGCATAGTGGGACAATACAAAACGAAAACACACACACCTAGCTTTTCTATATACTAATGATAAACAGGCTGGAAAATAGTAAAATAATCCCATTCACAACAGTCACTGATAAATAATAATGAAATACTTGGGAATAAAAAATAATTTTATGATTGAGGGTCCCCACAACATGAGGAACTGTATTAAAGTGTCACAGCATAAGGAAGGTTGAGAACCACTAGATTAGAATTAATATTGCTAAATTTATCATCCTACCAAAAGCAATTTACAGATCCAATGCAATCCCAATCAGGATTCCAACACCATGCTTCACAGACAAAAAACATCAAAAAATTTAGATGTAAGCACAGAAGCCTGAGGACAGTCAAACCAATCCCGTACACATGTACACACACACACACACACACACACACACACACACACACACACACACGAAAAAAAAAAACCATAGGAGATATCATGATTTTAAAACCATACCTGATTTTAAATTATACTACAGAGTCTTAGTAATAAAAACTGCATGGAACTGGCATAAAAATAAGACACATAGATTAAAGAGACAGAATTGAGGATCCAGATATAAGTTCACACCTGATTTTTGACAAAGATGCCAAAAACATACACTGGAAAAAAAGTAGCTTCAGCAAATAATGACTGGACAACCAGATTTCAACATGCAGAAAAATGAAACTGGATCCTTATCTCTCATCTTCTATAAAACTCAACTCACATAAATGAGGACTTCAACACAAGAACTGCCACTCCAAGGCTACTAGAAGAAAAAAGGAGAGAGCGCCCAGATCGGAACTTTCTGAATGATTCTCTGGTAGCACAGGAAGAGCAAAGATCAACAAACGGTATCTCATGAAATAAAAAGCTTCTGTAGAGCAAAGGACACTGACATGAATGAACAGGCAGCCTATAGAATGGAGGAAAATCTTTTTTAGTCACTCATCTGACAGATTAGTGCCTAAAACATACAAACCCAAAAAAACTAAACCTTAAACAAAAGAAACAACCCACCTTAAAGGGGGTTAGGTGACTATGGGAGTGAATAGAAAATTCTCAAAGGAAATATAAATGGCTAGGAAACACTTTTACATCCTTCAACACGTTCAACATCCTTGGATATCAGGGTAATACAGGTTAAAACTACTTCAAGACTCCACTTTACCCCAGTGAGAACGGCCATCATCAGAAACACAAATGACAATAAAGGCTGGTAGAGTGAGGTAAAAGAGGACTGTGGGTGTATACGCCAGCACATCCACTTCGGAAATCAGCCGGGTGGTTTTTGAAAAAAAAAAAAAAAACTATTAATAGAACTGCCATATGACCCAGCTATACCAGTCCTGGACATATACTCAGAGTTGTAGCCAGAAGTCCTCCTGTGTCCCTCCCAGTCCGCAGCTGCTCAGACACAAGTAAACACACAGAGGCTTGTATCAATTAAACTGCTCGGCCATTAGGTCAGGCTCACTACTGACTAGCTCTTACACTTAAACTAACCCATTTCTGTCCATCTATAAGTCACCATGTGTTCCATGGCTTTACCTGTGTGCCATTATATCTTGCTCCCTGGACGGCAGGCTGGTGTCTCTTGACTCAGCCTTCCTCTTTCCAGAATTCTCCTTGTCTGTTTATCTAGCCTATACTTCTTGCCTGGCTACTGGCCAATCAGCGTTTTATTAAACCAGTGTATAAAAGCATTATCCCACAGCACAGAGGACTTCATATCCTACTACAAAGACATTTGCACATCCCTGTTCACTGCAACTCTATTTACAATCACTCAAAATGGAATCAAATTAGATATTCAGCAACAGATGAATGGTTAAGAAAAACATGATAATATATACAATTGTAATTTTACTCAGCTATAAAGAAAAATAAAATCACAAAATTTGCAGGTAAATGGATCAAACGATAACATATATAGGTAGGTGGGTGGGTGGGTGGGGGTAACTCAACCCAGAAAGACAAGTGTCTTGTATTCTCTCTCATATGCAGATCTTAGCTTCCAATCTTTTGTTTTATGTATTTTAATCGGAGCACAGGTGGAAAACAGGAACGTAGAAAGGGACTTGGGAGGAGTGCTAAGGGAGGAGGAACAGTAGATTACAGGAGTAACAAAAGTAGTGAGTAGAACACCAGGGGTAGAAACCTTAAGCAGGAAAGGGCATGGGATCAAGGAGAAATCAGGGGTTCACTCCACTTCCGTGGGGGACTAACCTACAGGAAGGGGGTATGAAAAGCTATATGGAGGTTATTATCTTACAACACAACTTTTAAAAAGTAAAATAAAGAAGGCATGTGAAATGAAACAACTGGAGAAATACTGGACAAAGGATTAAGCAGACAGTTCCTCTGCTCAGGCAGATCCCAAACATCCTTCACGAGGGCCTACCCAGGCTAATCCACCCGCCCCGACCCTCCACACACCCACCACAAACCCCTAGATCTAGCGCAGGTCCCACATTCAGTGCCCTGGCCTAGTCTGTACCTCCAGGATTCTGCTGGGACCCTCCTTTCCTGTCCACAAATTACAAGCCCCTCACATACCACATTCAACCCCTCTGCAGACCCTGCACATCATTTGCCAGGGTCTGGCCAGATAAATCCACCTGATTCTGCCCTCCACACACCCTACTGAACCCCCAGATCTAACCCCAAACTCCAGAACACCCTGCATGTCAGCCCAGCACCCTGTATTCACCCACATGACTTCATGCCACTTAAGCCACATCCAACTTTTAGGCCCAACCGAGTCCACATAATTCTGTGTTCTGCCCCAGTCTGCTCTGCCCATATCACACAAAGACCTAACAAACTAAATACACATGCCTATAAGGTCAAAGATTTCACTGAAAATAAAAACAATATGAAAGATCATGCCAGAATCTCCACCCCCTCCCCCCCCCAAAAAAATCTATCAGTCCTATAGAAATGTTCACCAATGAGTATTACTCAAATGAGCATCAGGACATAAAATTTTAAAGATCATTAACTATCGAGTAATTTAAAGAAGACACAAAGAAACTGGTCAGTGAACTTAAAGAAAATAAATGCCTGAGTGATGACCAAGAAAATACAAATCTAAGACTGTTGAAAATGACAAAGACAATCCAGGATTTGAAAATGGAAGTAGATAAAGAGATAGAAACACTGAAGAAGACTTGAGATGAAATGAAGATGGTATCGAAAACCCAAAAGCAGAACTAGAAACTCAAACCTTACAATAAGAATGAGAAAAGCAGAATAGAATATTGGTAAGTAAGCAAAGAATATGGAAAAAAATCTTTTAAAACACAAGGAAGGATATAGGAAAATGGAACACCATGAAAAAACCAAAACTTTGAGTTATGGGAATAGATGAGGGCCATAATCACAAGTCAACAGCACAAAGCAGCTCCTGAACAAGACCATAGAAGACTTCCCCCAACTATGGCAAGGCGCACCCGTACAGACAGAAGAGGCACAGAGAACACCAAATAGACAAGTCCAGAAAAGAAACGTCTTATCATGTCATAACACCAAGTACACAGAAGAAAGAAACAGTATGGACAAATTCAAGAGAGAAAAAACACATATAAAGGAAAGCACATCAGAGTAACAGCTGGTTTCTCAAAGGACACGCTGAGAGCCAGATGAGCTGCAGCAGTACATTCTAACCCTAAAAGACAACGATGACAAACCTAGATTAATATTCCCAAAACGATCTGCCATGGCTGAAGGAGAAAAAAAATCCATGAAATAAACCGCCTGAAAACACTATATCCAACAGTGCAAACCTAGTGAAAATACAAGAAGGAATGCTTTATTTTTAAGAGAAGAATGAGCACAGCCAAGAGAACGTAGGAAAAATGAAATTACAACTACAGAAACACAGGGCTGGTGAGATAGCTTGGTGGTTAAGAGCACTGGCTGCACTTCTGAAGGGCCTGAGTCCGATTCCCAGAAACCACATGGTGACAAACAACTATCTATAACCATAGTCCCATGACATCTGATGCCCTCTTCTGGTGTGCAAATGTACATGCAGACAAAACACCCATATACATAAAGTACATAAATAAATAAGTCTTTAAAAATATTTTTAAAAATTACTGAAACACAAGGAACCACTAAGAACACCACACCAAAATTCAACATGGTGAATGCAAATAATAACTTTAAATATTAATAATCTTAATTCTCCAACCAAAAGAAAACGTAACTATCTATCTATTGTCTGCAAGAAAAACATCATAACATTACAGACAGGCTTTAAAGTAAAAGGATGAATAAAAGTATTCCACAGGACCAGAAATCAAGCAGGTGTCACTATTCTAATAGCTGACAAAGGAGATATCAGACTAAAACTTATCTGAAGAGGTAAAAAAAGGATACTTCATTCTAATCAAGGGGACAATTTACCAAGAAGACATACTATCCTAAACATATAAGAACCAAACTCTAGAGTGCCCAATTTCATTAAAAGAAAAAAACTGTACTACTGGAATTAAAGACACAGATTAACATCAACTCATAGTAAGTGATGGCAATACCCCACTTTATCTAGTAGACAGGTTGTCTGGATGAAGAGTAAACAGGCAAACATCAGAATTAAATAATAATTTGATGTATTCATCAAATGAGCTTAATAAATACCTAGAATATTCTGCCCAAACACCAAAGAATATATTTATGTACATATACATATACATATATATTCTACTCAACATCACATGGAAGCTGCTCTAAAACAGACCATATCCTGGGACATAAAGCAAATCTTAAGAAATTCAGAATTTTGAAGTAATTCTCTGCATCCTACCTGACTATAATGAAATAAGACAGAATTGACAGGGGGAAAAAAATCTCTAGTAAGTATACAAACTCATGAAGATTAAACAACACATTACTGCATGATGAATGTGTCAAAAAATAAATCAAGAAAGAAAATTTTAAAAATTACTCAAAGTAAATGAAAATGAAAATACAATGCAACTAAATCTCTGTAACACATTAAAAATCATTCTATGAGCCAGGCGGTGGGGGCGCATGCCTTTAATCCCAGCACTCAAGAGGCAGAGCCAGGTGGATCTCTGTGAGTTCGAGACCAGCCTGGTTTACAGAGGGAGATCCAGGACAGGCGCAAAGCTATACAGAGAAACCCTGTCTCAGGGGAAAAAAAAATCATTCTATGAGGAAAATGTATAGCTGTAATGTTTACATTATAAAGTCAGACATTACACAAATAAACGACTTAATGATGCAAAATTTTAGAAAAACAAAAACAACCCAAACCCACTAGAGGACAAGAAAAATAACAATCAGAGCCAAAATTCGTGAAGCAAAGAAGCAAAGAAAACAACACAAAGAATCAACTAATCTAGAGCTGGTTCTCTGAGAAAGATAAACAAGACTGACAGACCCTTGGCCCAACTAACCAAAGGAAAGAGAGGATCTAAATTAACAGAATCAGAAATGAACAAGGAAACATCACAATATTTCAAAGAAATTCAGAATATTATAAGAGAATACTTTAAAACCCTATACTCCTTTAACTGGAAAACCTAAAGAACATGTATGAGTTTCTATATTCAACCAAACCACCAAAACTGTTAACTGCAGAAACAAGGAAAGTAACAGAACCACGGTCAGGGTGGTGGGCAATATAGGGGACTAAGAAGCTACAGGCAATTTGAAGGTGGAAATAGAAAAAAAAAATTAGAGGGGACTTTAACGGGAAATTAATGAAATTTAATTAGATAAATACAGAAGGAAAGGGGTGAGTAAAATAAAGTAATGATGTTTGAAAAGTTATAAAAAAAATCATTATTATCTATCTACCTAAAATTACATATAATACACAAAAGTCTGCATATACATACACATATATGGTTTAAATGAAACCTTCCTATCTGGACTGACTTTTGCCCCCCAAGAGACATAGATTAACTAACAAAAGCCAACACTAGAAATGAGAAGCCTCCTCTTGGGTTGTTAGTTAGGGTTGTCCAAGAGACTCCCAAAACACTATAAACTGTTGCTGCTGCCTTGACTGCCTCCCAGAGGTGGAAGGTCAGTCTCTATTGTTGCAGACACCAATTATTTCAGACACAGGACTCAGAGGACCTGGGCTGCATCTGATGGGAAAGCCTCCTTCCTGAGGAGAAGGTGCTGTGGGATGGTCTGTATGTCAAATTGCTCTGATTGGTCAATAAATAAAACACTGATTGGCCAGTGGCTAGACAGGAAGTACAGGCAGGACTAACAGAGAGAATTAAAAGAGCAGGAAGGTGGAAGGAGACACTGCCAGCCACCACCAGGACAAGCAGCATGTAAAGATGCCGGTAAGCCACGAGCCACGTGGCAAGGTATAGATTTATAGAAATGGATTAATATAAGATATAAGAACAGTTAGCAAGAAGCCTGCCACGGCCATGCAGTTTGTAAGCAATATAAGTCTCTGTGTTTACTTGGTTGGGTCTGAGCGGCCGTGGGACTGGCAGGTGACAGAGATTTGTCCTGATTGTGGGCCAGGCAGGAAAACTCTAGCTACAAGAAGCTTTCTTTCATGGTTCCAGAAGATACCAAGCAAGCTTCCATGGGAGGAAAGCAACCTGTTGTTGGTTGATTTTTACTCTTTTGGGGAGCTCCCCCCACCCAGCTCACTAATAAATCATACATGGAGGCTTATCCTTAATTATAAATGCCTAGCCTTAGCTTGGCTTGTTTCTTGACAGCTTTATTAACTTTAAATTTTTCCATCTACCTTTTGCCTCTGGGCTTTCACCTTTCTCTCACTTCTGTAACCTTACTTTTACTCTTACTCCATGGCTGGCTGGGTAGCTGGGTTCGTTGGCCCCTTGTGTCCACCTCCTTCTATTGTTCTTTCTACCTTCTTCTCCCAGATTTCTCGTTTTATTTATTCTCTCTGCCTGCCAGCCCTGCCTATCTTTTCTCCTGCCTTGCTATTGGCTGTTCAGTTCTTTACTTGACCATCAGGTGTTTTAGACAGGCATAGTCACACAGCTTCACAGAGATAAACAAATGCAACATAAACAAAAGTAACACACCTTAAAATAATATTCCCCAACAGCATCCAATAGTCCCTACCCAGCTGTGATGCCTATAAACTACAATTACCAGCTCACCACAATAATCCTCAGGATGCAACAGTGACATGCAAACCTTGGTGGAAACCAACAGGTCTCTAACTGATCTTAAGGCCTGCTCAATAAGGAGGAAACAATGTCTAGTACTAGAAACCTAGCCAACTACCCAGGGATAGTGAAATCATGGACTTTAGAGAAGAACCTACAGCCGTCACTATATTAAACCAGCATAATCCCTAACTACATTCTAGATAGTTATCCTTATGTCCACAGATAAGTGCAGTTCTCACCCCTCATGAAAGAAACCTCTTGGCAACACAGACCATTACAGAAAACGACAACTAATCAAAATGCAAAAAACAGGAGACCACGTGGTTGCCCAGTCCCAACTGATGCATCTACCATACCCTGCACCTAAGGCCCAGGGTTCATTGTGGAAAAGGAAGCATAAGAGCCAGAAGAAGAGGAAATTTTCTATGAGATTTCATCTCCTGGAAATGTCAGAGAAGCCCATTTATTAGGTCTCATCACATGCCTGCTGAAATAAGCCCTGAGCAATGATGACACCAACGGACATGCTAATACGAAAAGGGGAGTCTCAACCCTAGACAAAGAGCTTCAGGCAACTGGAGGATGCTGAAAGCAAGAGAAATGGACGGCCCGAGGGAAGAGCCTCCCAATTGGTTATCCAATACCAACTGGTCAGCCCTGAGATCACACACGTGCAGTAACATTATATATACTGAGCAGGTTAAATGTATGTATTTAAGCACATGTATGCATGAATGTATGTATGTATGTATGCAGGCATGCATGCATGTATCCGTAACAACTATTATAGAAAAAGAGGCCATAAATTTGAGAACAAAAGCACAGGAGGGTTTGGAGGGAGGAGAGGGAAAGGGAAAAGGTTGTAATTATATTTCAAAAAAAAAATTTTTTTTTTTTTTTTGGTTTTTCGAGACAGGGTTTCTCTGTGTAGCTTTGTGCTTTTCCTGGATCTCGCTCTGTAGACCAGGCTGGCCTCGAACTCACAAAGATCCGCCTGCCTCTGCCTCCCGAGTGCTGGGATTAAAGGCGTGCGCCACCACCGCCCGGCCAAAAAATTGTTATTTAAAAATGGATTACGCAGAGATGGGGCAAGGGAAATGCAGGAGAGGAGGCTACAGAGCATGGTTTAATTAAAACTAAGGCCAGGCGGCAGTGGCACATGCCTTTACTCCCAGCACTCAGGAGGCAGAGCCAGGCAGATCTCTGTGAGTTCGAGGCCAGCCTGGTCTACAGAGCGAGATACAGAACAGGCACCAAAACTACACAGAGAAACCCTGTCTAGAAAAATTTAAAAAAAATGATCTATGAAAAAATTATGGAAAAAAATTATGGAAATCCAATAGTTAAGAAATTAATTTCATAATAAAATGTTAAAAAGAAATAAAAGGGTTAAACATAATTGCCCTGCATGGGTAGGCAATGCTGCTCCCAGAAGACATGGTTTATTAAGGGAAAACTGCAGAACATGACATGGAATACACCCCTATAAGTTATTGGTTAGGGAGTCCCAGGGCTCTCCAAAACACACTATTGCCATTGCCCTTGGTTACCCACCATAACTACATAAAAGACACTAATGCTGAAGAAGCCACACACTTAACCTACAGAACATGGAGAAATCCATTTCAAACTGACCAGGAAACCTTCCCCGCTGTCTAACTTCCCTAGTGTTAGAAAGTGCTATTCAGTCTGCTGGGGAAGAAAAGACACCAGTGAATGACCTTACTCCGAGAAATGCTACACCACCAGCCTGCCAGGCAATATGGCCCTACTGCTGTAACAGTGGCATGACCGTTATGGGGTAACTACCAACTTTCTCATTTGAATTTGGGGCCTGCTCCACAGAAGGGAATTTCATGGCTGGTACTGTAATCCCAGCCAAAAGCCATATACATGTTGTTGTGCCATACATAACTACTAAATATTTATGCTCATACCCATAGACCTGGACTACCCTCATCCTTGGTCACAGAAGCTTCTTCATGCAGTGGGCAACAGTCAGTGGAGAAATGCATAATGGGCCAATGTGCAGAAAATAAGAGGCTAGGTATTGAGTACTAAGTTAGAGATTCTATGTCAGTGATGACACCAAGGCTCAGGCAACACCACGGGAGATGAGGAAGGGATGTGCAAGCCAGAGACAAGGAGGAGTGCTGTATAATATTGTCTTCTGGACAGGGCATGGCTAAAACAATCATGGACTGACAGGAGCTATGGTTACCTGCCTAAGACCTGTACAGATCAAGGCAGGCAACTTTCCAGGATAGATGGATTAAATGATCTTCAGGCCCACCCCTTACTGAAGAACTAATGTTTGAAGGAGGAAGGAAAATCATTGTTTGTTTGTTCGTTTGTTTGAAGATGTGGCCACTGGTAGGTTCCCCATGATCTACTGGCTGGACCACACCTCACATATTCACAACATTAACTGAACTTAGTAAGTTATTCACAGAAAAAAGAAAGATGTAAGGTTGGAAAGGGAGGATGCCAGGAGACATGGAGGAAGTTAGAGCAGAGAATGGAAAGGAGATATGATCATATTTCATGGTATACATGCATAAAATTCTCAAAAATGAAAAAATCTAAAAGGACAAGACAAACCGCTGGCACCAATCATGCATGACTAAACATGTAAAACTGGTAACTGCTAAAGGTTAATAGAAATAATAAAGTACATATTGATGTTTCTATTCACACTTCTGGTAAATTAATATATGATATAAACATATTAGCTAACTGAGAAATGACTTCTCAATTTTCATACATATAAAATTTAAAAATACCACACAGGTTGTTTCAGAGAGGTGTGTGTCTGACTGTCTGTGTCTGTACACATGCAATGATGGGAGTAATGTGGCCAATCACTTCCCTCAAAAGTATCCAATTAGTACACTTTGAGAGAAGAGGTTCTGAACCTTGGACCATGCACATGCTAATCATACACTCTACCACAGAGTGACATCCTCAGCTCAGTTGTACCTACTTTGTAGTGATTTTTTTTATCCTCTTTATTAATGTTTTTTCTGAATGAAATTTTAGGGAAAAAAATAGGTAAGTGGTTTCCAAAGCAAATTAGTCATTAAGAAGTATTTAATTCTGTATTGACTATTATCAAAATAGATAATTGCTGCCTTCAAAATAAATATGCAACATTAAATCTTTGAATTTGGATTCTGAATTATATTTAAAGCTTAGGTTCACTTACAAATGTAAGGAAACAGAACCTTTCTGCAATTGTAATGTTGTACCACTAGTCTGTGCTACAGCACTTTGTTCAATCACAATGAAACCCATTCATTGCATACTGGGACTACACTGTTAATTTTCCACCTCTCCTCACCCCAATAAAGAAGTAAATTAAACATCTATTAAAGATACAGTAACGTTAGCCAAGTATAAACAATCAGGCTATGACGGCTATTCTCGGCTGTCAACTTGATTACATCTGGAATTAACTAAAACCCAAATCGCTAGGCACAGCTTTGAGAGATTTTTTTTTTCTTAATTAAATCCTTTGAAGTGGGAAGACCCACTTCTAATCTGGATCCTTAAGGTGGAAAGATAAACTTTTAATGCAAATTTTTTGAGGTGGGAAGATCCACCTTTAATCTGGCCACATCTTCTGCTAGCAGCCTACATAAAGGACATGGAAGAAGGAAGTTCTCTTTTGCTCTATCAAGTCTTTCCTTCACTGGCATTAGAGTTTACTTCATTGGGGTTCCAGCATATACTGAAAACAGTTGAAACATCCATCATTGTGGACTGAACAGCTGCAGGAGTCTTGAACCTTCCATTCAGAGAGCCATTGTTGTACTACCTGGACCAGAGCCTGTGAGCCATTCTAATAAATGGTGTGCGTGTGTGTGTGTGTGTGTGTGTGTGTGTGTGTGTGTGTGTGTGATGTGTGTGTGTAAACATTTAATTTATATATATATATTAAATTTACGTCAATTTATATTAATACTTATATATGTTCAATGGCAATATTTAATTTTAGGTATATATTAGTTATATATATAAAACATTAGTTATATATAAAACATTAGTTATATATGTGTTTTATATATATATGTTTTATATATATAACTAATATATAATTGACATAATATATAAATGCTATAAAATTAATAATACATATTAATTTTAGATATCTTTTTCATTTTTTCCAGGTCACTTACATATTCCAACATTTATTTCAGGTATTGTCTCATTCCTTAACTAGAATATGTTTTCTAGAAAAGTATGAGATACTTATCTATTTTAATTCAATGCCATCTTTCCAGAACCTTAACACCAGTGAGTGGATGAACTAGTATATGAACTACAGATATACTACACCAGTGAGTGGATGAACTAGCATA